>JALIZH010000380.1:0-11466 GCA_030522465.1 Rhipicephalus appendiculatus
CAACAGTTAAACAGCTGCAGGCCTTCCTGGGGGGACTAGCCGGCTATTACAGAGGGTTCATACCTCAGTTTTCCATCACTGCGCGTCCACTCACAGAACTCCTTAAGAAAAAGCAACGTTGGCGGTGGGAGCCGCAGCAAGAGGAAGCCTTTAGGGGCACTTAAGCAGCCCCTGGCCCACGATGTCGTTGTAAACCTGCCGGACCTCAACAGACCATTCGTGGTGGAAACGGACGCCAGTGGAGTCGGTATCGCAGCGGTGCTTCTGCAGGCAGCCGAGAATGATGCTCAACTGCGACCAATTAGCTTCATTAGCAGGGTCCTCACTGAGGCAGAGCAGCGCTATACAGTGCAAGAATGGGAGTGTCTGGCTGTGGTGTGGGCAGTGGACAAGTTCCGACCATACCTTGAGTTCACCGAGTTTGAGATCCACTGCGATCACTCCTCACTGTCCTGGATGTTCACCACAGACCAGACCTCACCACGTGTCAAGCGTTGGGTTTTGCGGCTGCAAGGTTTCAACTGCAGGATCAAGCACAGGCGGGGTCTTGCAAATGTGCCAGCCGACGCTTTGAGCAGAGCTCCCCTTCAGCACCAGGAAGTTCCAGGCCCGAGTCTACACGAGGCGCTGTTCCCTATGGCTGTTCCAGAGCCCAGCCCACAAATCAGCTTTGAGGCAGCTGCTGCAGCATCTGAAATGGACGACACTACTGTCTTGAACGACGCAGGGCTCCTCGCCCAGGAACAAGACCAGGACCCCATACTGTCAAAACTACGAACTGTGATGAAGGGAGGGAAGCTTCTGCCCACTGACAGTGATCAACCTTTGATCAAAGACCTGGCGGAGACGAGCGAGATGGAAGACAGTGGGTTACTTGTACAGCACCGAGGGAACAGGAAAGTACCTTGGCTACCAAACCATCTCCGCAACTTGGTCCTGCGACTGTCGCATGACCACCCGACTACGCCAACCCTCCGGCTTTTTTTAAGACCCTCAAACGCATTTTCTCAGAATTTCGTGTGGCTGGGTATGCGCTCGGACATATCCAAGTATGTGCGATGCTGCCAGGTTTGTCAGCGCACCAAAGCCCACCGCCGGAAGCCAGAAGGGCTGATGAGCAGCCAATGGGCCACTGCCCCCATGGAAACAGCTCAGCGTGGACATAAGTTGGGCCCTTGCCTATGACACCTCGACGCCACAAGTACCTCCTCGTGGTGATTGATAAGTTCACCAAGTTCATCGAACTCTTCCCATTACGGGCAGCAACCAGCAAGAGTGTGGTGGACTGCATGATCCAGGTTTTTTGCAGGCATGGCACACCTGTCTCCATTTCAGTGACAATGGAAAGCCCTTTGTAAGCAGATTGTGGAAGGGCCTCCTTGAACACTGGGGCATCCAAGACCGGCACACAGTTCCGTACCGCCCTGCCGGGCAAATGGTGGAGCGCCACAATGGCACTATCAAGCAGTGCCTTGGGGCCTATTGTTCCAACCATAAAGACTGGGACCAGCACATCCCAGAAATTGCCCTGGCCATGCGCACGGCTGAAAGCGTGGTCACGGGCTACACGCCTGCCTTCCTTTGTTATGGCCGGGAGCTGAGAACCCCCATGGACGCAGGGTGAAGCCAAAGACGACGCGGAGCCCCCTCCTGCGACAGCGTACCGTGCATTTGCTACTGAGGTCTCCAAGTGTCTACAGGAGGTGCTTGACTTCTCCAGGGCACACCAGGACCACATGTGGCGCGCCCAGAAGACCAGCTACGACCGGCACAGGCGGCCACTGACAATACAGGAGGGTGATCTCGTTCTGCTCGAAAGTCACTCCCTCAGCGATGCCGCCAAAGGTTTCTCCTCGAAGCTCGCACCTCGGCGTTCCGGTCCCTTTCGCGCAGTCAAACGTGTAGGACAGAATGACTTCGTCCTAGTGGACCCCAAAACGGGGCGTCGCCGCGGTGTGGGACACGCAGATCAGCTGACACTCTACCATGACGCTGCAGGTGATGTGTAGTAGGTGGCTTCACGTTTCGAGGGGGGGAGACCTGTGAGGGTGGCCGAGAGAGGGCGCTACGTGATGGCACCATCATCATCATCGGGACCGCCAGCTGTGTGTGAGGGGGTTATAGGGTTGAGGGTTGGAAATAAAGGCAGTTCGGTGTGGTCGTTCGAACCGGTGTGTGCGTGATTTAGGCTTAGTTCGTGACACACTGACTACCTCCAACCTATTATCATTTGGAGCCGGGCAGTTTGGCACAAGCCGCAGTGCTGTTCTTACTATGCTACATAAGTTCTTACAAGGAAAGAATTGTAAACTTAAGGGCTCATTTGCCTTGTTAAACACAGTATTAATGAGAACTAACAGACAAAGATGCCAAAGGAAAGTATAGGGGGAAGCTATTAGAAGTAATTGTAATGTAAATGTGAAGAATGGAAAGTGGACGAAAAGATAACTTGCCACCGGCAGGAATCCGAACCTGCGACATTCGAAGGTCGCAGGTTCGGATCCTACCGGTGGCAAGTTATACTTTTCGTCCACTTTCCATTCTTCACATTTACATTACAATTACTTCTAATAGCTTCCCCTATACTTTCCTTGGCATCTTTGTCTGTTAGTTCTCATTAATAAGTTCTTACAAGCAACCGGAAGGTTACGCTGCTAGTGTTGCCGACCGATGGAAAAAAATTCTTATTTCCTATTTTATTTATAGATTTTTATAATCCTTTTACCTCTCTGACTTTTCATTTACATTGCATTTTATCCTCTTTTTTTCACGTTGCACAGCCTTTATTTTTCCCTTAATAACAGTCAGTGTGGCCAATCCCCCCTTGTGGGTATGAGCCAGGTTCTCGTAGGCGACAAACAAACAAATAAATGACGGAAGATATCCGTCTCTCTCTAGCTCAATGTCTGAGTAAATTACCTTAAAGGAACGCTCATATATATATATATATATATATATATATATATATTTCGAAGGCTTCACAAGTTTCACGTTTATTCTTATTTCTTCCTTTGCCAGTAATACCCCCGTCACACGGGCACCCGCGAACTTCGTTTAACTCCCTCGTCGTTATGCCAACGGAGATGCGGTCTCTGTCACACGGCCTCCCTTACACCAAGGCAGATAAACGGAGCGTTTCGCAAACGAAGTTCGGCTTTCTCCGTTTCTCCAAACGGCGGAACGAAGTACTCTCGTTCCCAGTAGTTTATTGGCCAGAAAAAACTTCAAGCACTAAATTGTCGCAGTCACAACAATAATACATTTTGGGAATATTAAACGTGCTTTTGTTGCTAAACCCATTCATAACGCACTTTTTTTTTAGTATATATACGCACGCCAGAGTGCAGCTACTCTCCACACCAATGCCCTTGTCTTTCACCGTGTCTGGCGCGCCGCCATTTAAAAATATTTCGTCCGTGCGTGTGGTTAGAGTGTACTAGAACTCTATAGTGTGGTTGTTGTTGCAGTGTTTGCGTTTGCCCGTGTCGGCATGACAGGAATCAGTGCAACGCTATCGCGTTGAGCGTCACGCTGTTCGCAACGAGACGGTGTCTTATAGCGGGCACATTGGCTCTATCCATGGAGCCGATCGACGCCATTACCAATGCAATATCGAACAACTTCTTCACGTCTTCCACTTGGTCACTCATGAGTGATCACACAGAACAATATGTGAGCTCTCGAGGCAATGAAACACAAGAATTTTTTGTATGCGGGCTACAAAACTACCAGTCGTCGAGCACGGCACATCTAGTAAACAAGCACGTTAGGCACAAGGTGGCCAGCGTGGCTGTCAGCATCGCTACATTTAGCGAATGCGTTTTCATTTGAAACAATTTTTAATGCTTTTTTCCTTCAGACCTACCTAATAATGTTTTGTTGTAAAAACGGTTTAAAGGGCCCGTCAACAACCCCGAGGTCCAAAAATTGTTATAGAGAGAAATATGTGCACTTTTGCTATGTGAACCTGCTGCCGCAAGAATTTTGCGAATACGCGCAATAATAAGGAATTTACAGGGGTTAGAACATCCGTTTCAGCTGGTTTCAAATTTTCGCGCGGCCTCGCCACCCTTCTCCGCTGTAGAAATGGGGAGGCGTAGCCCGTCGTCGTGACTCCGCCCACTTCGGCAACGTGACACGACGTCACTGATACGTCATCGGCGCGCAGCCAACGACCGAGCAAGGCTTCCCCCCGTAAGCACGTGTCAGCGGCACAGGGAGGAAGCGCGAAGCGGAGAGACGACCCTTTCCCTTGCGGTAAAGTGGCGAGACGCCTCTTTATCTCGGAGGCTTTCGTTCTGGCAATACCGCTTCTCCCGGTAGTCTCGGGCTCTACAAAACGGCAGCGGGCAGCACAGGAAAATGGAAATGCGTACTGCGTGGCCGAAACTGCATCACCGTAGGGCCAAGGCGCTGTTTCGTAGGGCAAAAGACCAATCGACGAGCTCAGTGCCACGTCAGGTCGGCGATCGCCGACTTGACGTCACTGCGCGTACAAGGAGGATGGGTCAGGTGTAGGAAAGCAGCGCGGGAATTGTTTTCCGAAATGGAGGGTCTGCGCGGCGCGCAGCGCTGTAATATTCGGGAAACGTGGTCGCCGCGGTCTACTGTACGAATTGGCGAGCTTGTTTGGGGGGTGTTAAAAAAAAGTAGGAGCCTGTTGACGGGCCCTTTAACGAAGATTCTCAAAAGACCAACTAGAGGTGCAATAGACCCCTTTCATAATTGTAAAGCAAGCTTTCCTGCAGTGCAGTTTTCCCTACCAATGGCGGCTGGTCACTTACTGCAAACAGCGTGTTCAAGCGCAGTTTAGTTGCCCTATCGCATGGAAAACATTCACTGGGCTTCCTTGATATAAACCCGCATGATAGAAAACCCATGGCACGTTCCACTAGGGCCTCCTCTCCACTTAAAGGATGACAAGTGCCACCATGATGAAGGAAAATATTCGCACTGTCCGCGGCCTATAGGTGGCGCGCGAAGTAAACCAACATGGCAGTCCGGAGGAGGATAGCGAGCGAGTAGGAGGGCATGGAAGCGTGTTGTAGAACTTGTTTTGACAACTGTAATGAAACCATGACGCTTTTATTTCGTGGCATCGCGTTCCACATTGAAATAGATTACGATTACGTGCCAAATCAGGAGGAAATGGGCACAAATTTCTAAAAAAAAAAAAGATTCATATGGTGGCGAACACGAAGCAGCCTCAGCACGATTTGCGAGCATCGAGTGCCTCTTCATTCTCCGCTGCACTGACCCGCTTGTCTCCGCAGATGTCGCGTCGGTTTTCCTACGAATAAATGTTGCGACGACACAAACGATCTGGGGCTGCCACGCGGCTCTCTATCAGTTGAACAGAGGCTGCATTATTTTATGTGGTGGGACGCAGCTCGCGCACTTGGTGTCTTGAAAGGCGTCATGGGCGGTTTTCAAAGAGGAAAGGGGTAGAAACGCACCATCTACGCCAAACACGATGCTTTGTCACTCCCGAAAACACATTGCTTCAAGCTGTAATGTGGTGAAGGAATTCTGTTATCTCTCGGAAATTGGAGTCCGCCTCGGTGGAACAGTGGCTACGGTGCTCGGCTGCTGACCCGAAGGTCGCGGGTTCGATCCCGGCCGCGGCGGTCGCATTTCGATGGAGGCGAAATGGTAGAGGCCCGTGTACTGTGCGATGTCAGTGCACGTTAAAGAACACCAGATGGTCCAAATTTCCGGAGCCCTCCACTACGGCGTCTCTCATAATCATATCGTGGTTTTGGGACGTTAAACCCCAGATATTATTATTATTATTATTCTCGGAAATTGGAGTAGATATTAAACATGAATGACTTCGACCACGTAAATACAATGCTAGGATTTATTTGATTTATCATGAGCATTAAGCTTGTGAAACAAATCATTCACCGGTGTCGGCAGTTTTGTAAGGAAGTTTTTGCAGTTTTGTTAGGAAAGATACATGTTTATAGGATGAAGGTTGGGGCGGGTGACTGAAATTACGGAGCGTTTAGGAGATAACATATATAAGATTATCTTTACAATAAAAAATTAGGCATATCCGACTCATTCTGGGAGTCGATGTCATGCGAAGGAGTAGGCAAGTATATATAGCATTTTTTATTGCTTTGATTCAACCGTTGCGAGTTGTACCGACTTCTTTGTGAGTGTTGTGTGTATGTCGTTGGCAGGCTCGTAGCGAGGAATTTTGTCCGAAGGGGGAGGAACCACTTACTGAAGGCCTTAACTGTTTAAGTGCCTATTTCAGGAAGCAAAAATTTGCAGGTGGAAGAGGCTCATAGAACCCTGCCTCTATCCGCCCCCCTGGCTACGAGATTGATCGTAGGACCGATTCGACCAAGATAACTTCGGAAAATCGTACAGCTGATCGATGAATGGTGCTCAGAACAGGAAAATTGCACTACAACGTTCAAACGTAGCGCACGCGCGCGTGAGTTTTCTGTTTGCGCGGGTCGAGTTCGTACTTTTTTTTTCTCTCCCACCTCCGCTTATTGGGTGGCATAAAATCAGCCGTATTGAAGCGGTTCAGGCTTGCCTACAGATTTTTTTTCGCGCACCGGAGCACGGCGCCCGTATGTTGGACATTGCCACTCTTAACCATCGTGAGCGCGAAAAAGGCAAACAAAAGCCCCTCTGCCTGCATGGCAGGTGTTGGCAGGGCCCGCGCTAGCCACGTGAAAGCGCTGCGTCGTCTGTTGATCATCCTCGTGGCGTTTCTCTCTCTCTCCGCTGTGCGGCGTGACAGTCTACGGACAGTGGAAAAGGCAAAATGGTTAGAGATTGAGGGGACAGTTAAACAAGGAACAGATAGGTGTTTATGCGGTTACAGAAACACACCTTAGAGACTTGGAAGAGCCACCACATATTGACAATGACATTTGGGAAGGATGCAACAGGATCATATCAGAAAGGAGAGGTGGGGGTGTTGGAATGCTAATTCATAGCAGAGCAAAATGGGATAGAGTGAAGCAAACGTGTTCAGAGCACCTGTGGGTTTCGGGCACAGTAGGTGGAAAGAAAACGTGGCTAGGTGTAGCTTACTTGTGGACGGGGAATAACTGCAGAGAAAAGAATCTGGAGATAGTGAAATGCATAAGCACCGATATTAAAGAATTTGGTCATGATGCCGAAATAATCCTTCTAGGGGACATGAATGCACACATACATGACCTTGACGGATATTCAGACTCCAATGGCAAGTTATTGCTAGATCTCTGCGAGCAACATAGTCTTGAAATAGTTAACGCGGGGCCTAAGTGTGAGGGACACATCACGTGGGAAGTCGGAAACAGGCAGTCGAGCATTGATTATTGTCTCATGACAGAAGGAATCTATGACAAACTTAGAGAGATGAGAATAGACGAGGAAGGCATTAACAGCTTGGGTAGTGATCATAAACGCATAACATTACAAATGGGATATAAAACTGAAAATAAGAACCTAGAATCGAACATTGGCAGCTCATATTTAAATGAGAAACAAATAACTAATATAGCCGCAAGAGTCGAGGAAGAAGTAGACAAACTTCCAGGCAAAGACTGGAAGTATAGTGAGCTGCTACATGTAATCACGAAAGAAATAGAAAAAGAGAAGAAAACTATTTCTTGGAAAGGAAAGAGAAAGCCAAAAAGTTGGTGGAACAAAGAAATCCGGGATGCGATCGAGAAGCGACGTGAGGCATCACGGCAGCACAGACAAGCAAAAAAGGAGAAGCGGCCACAGGATGAAGTCAACCAAGTATGGGAAATATATTTAGAGCAAAAATCCATTGTGCAGAAATTAGTCGAGGCAAAAATTAAAGGCGAAAGTGAACGCTGGATGACAGAGATTCGCGAAAAGAAGAAGGCCGCGCCTAGGATATTTTGGAGCCACCTAAAAGCGCTAGGTAGGAAGTCTGTAACAATGCAACAACATATGGTAGATGAAGAAGGAAATCAATTGGAAGGGTATGAAGCGCTAGGTTACATCCGAAAGGTAACAGCCGATTCGTTTAAAAAGGTCGCCCAGGGGATTCCCCCGGTGAGTAAAAGTATACAGAAGAGTACAACCGAGGAAGATGTAGTACTTGAAAATTTCAATTGGAAGAAGGCCGAAGGAAAAATTCCTAAGCGCACTACTCCGGGCTTAGATGGGGTTCCCGTCAGCCTAATTAACGAACTAGGACAGAGCACTAAAGAAGCACTGCTGAAAGCCGTAGAAAAGTGCTTACAGGAGAGGGAAATACCAGACAGTTGGCGAAAAAGTAGAATGAACTTAATCTATAAAGGCAGGGGAGAAAAGGATAACATTCGCTCGTATAGACCGCTAACTATTACATCGGTGCTATACCGGTTGGCGATGCAGGCAGTAAAATTAAAAATAGAAACGTGGGTAGAGCAAAATGATATTTTGGGAGAACTCCAGAATGGATTCCGAATCGACAGGCGGTTAGACGATAACCTGTTTGTTCTTACACAGTGTATAGAAATATCAAAAATAGAAAACAGGCCCTTATACGTAGCTTATCTAGACATCACCGGGGCATATGACAACGTTAATCAGGAAATTTTGTGGGATATATTGAAGGAAGTGGGCATAGGTGACGACTGTATACAGCTTTTGAGGGAGATATACCGAGAAAATACAGTTTGTGTAGAATGGGAAGGAATAAGCAGCAAGGACAGCGTTGACATTAGCAAGGGGCTGAGACAGGGATGTCCTTTGTCCCCGCTGTTATTCATGCTGTACATGGTGAGGATGGAAAAAGCGCTAGAAGGGAGCAACATTGGATTTAATCTGTCACACAAACAGGCAGGCGCGATGGTTGAGCAGAAGCTTCCAGGTCTATTTTATGCTGACGATATTGTCTTATTTGCGGACAGTCAAGATGATATACAGCGGCTGGCAGATATATGCGGAAGGGAGGGCGAGGCTCTAGGACTAGGTTTTAGTGCAACAAAATGTGGATTGATGGTATTCAATGATCACGAAGACCATGCGGTCTTAATACAGGGCCAAGAAATACCGAGGGTAAGCGAATACAAGTACCTCGGAGTGTGGGTAAATGAGGGGGATAGATATATGGAGGTACAAGAGAAAGCATCGGTAACAAAGGGAAAGAGGAATGCTGCAATCATGAAGCACAGAGCGTTATGGGGATACAATAGGTACGAGGTGCTTCGAGGGCTGTGGAAGGGTGTGATGGTTCCAGGGCTTACATTTGGGAACTCAGTGGTGTGCATGAAGTCAGAGGTGCAATCTGGAATGGATGTAAATCAAAGGACTGTGGGACGCCTCGCGTTGGGCGCTCACGGGAAGACGACAAATGAGGCTGTAAAGGGTGATATGGGATGGACAGGTTTTGAAGTGAGGGAAGCTCAGAGCAAAATTAGATTTGAAGAGAGGCTGCGGAAAATGAAGGAGAGTAGATGGGCAGGGAAGGTTTTCAGGTATTTGTATAGAAAAAGCGTCGACACGCAGTGGAGAAAAAGAACTAGGAGGCTCACCAGTAAATATACGGCTAGCAGTGTGGGCGACATGGCAACAAGGAGCATTAAGCGAAAAGTCAGAGAGGCGGAGAGGACTTATTGGATGACAGCGATGGAAAAGAAGCCGGCTCTCAGTGACTACCGAAAGGGGAAAAAACGAAATAAGGAGGGAGAGGTTTTATGATAATTCAAGGGGAAGCGCTTTACTGTTTGAGGCAAGGTCGGGTTGCCTTAGAACGCGTAGCTATAAAGCGAGATTCTGTAACGAAGAAGAACAATGTACATGCTGTGGGGGGAACTAAGGAAACGATGGAACATGTACTGATTGAATGTGGCGATATCCACCCAGATATACGTGTGGACACGAGTCTACATGAAGCCTTGGGTTTTAGGGACAACAATGGAAAGCTGAACACGTCCGCGATAGAAATAAGTAAGAGACGGTTAGAGTATTGGTGGCAGAAAAGTAGAGATAAAGGACAAAAATGAAGAAGGGGGAAAATAAGGTCATTCTGCCTTAAGAAGCAGAGAGATGGACCGTGAACTTATATTTTTCTTTGCTGTAATAACATAGATTTAATCAATGTAGATAAGGCATTAGGACACCATAAAAAAGAAAGTTTTTTTTCGAGCCTGGTGGCAGACATGTCACCGCCCCGTTATAAAGGGGACGCTCATAGCATCCATCCATCCAGTGCGAATGCAGCACAGGGAAGCGCACTTGCAATTTTGCAAGGGGTCTATAGGGATACTACTGCGAAAATCAAACAGCGCCGACTGAGCCCCTCGCTGCAACGGTTACAACCTTGTCATTGCCGTGTGACACTGCCACAACTCCGTCGCCGTCGAACTTCCTAACAGAGTTTTACATACACGGAGTTTAACGAAGTTCGCGGGTGCCCGTGTGACAGGGGCATGACACGGCCTCCCTTACGCCAAGGAAGATAAACGGAGCGTTTCGCAAACGAAGTTCGGCTTTCTCCGTTAACAGCGGAACGAAGTACTCTCGTTCCCAGTGATCTGTAGGCCAGAAAAAACTTCGAGCACTAAATTGTCGCTGTAAGGTTGCGCTCAGCGAGACCCCCCCCCTCCTGCCAACGCCCACATTCCTGGGCTTGTAATGTCACGCTCTTTGGGACACCCCCCTTCCTGCCAACGCCCAAATTCCTGAGCGGGAGCGAGCTACACGACAGGAGATAGGGGGTGCGTCCCCAAGCTATGCGGGTGCGTCGGACGTGACTCACCCCTCTGCGCCTTGCTTGGAATTACCTGCCCAACCCTTTTGCTCCTTCTGCTACCTGCCCGATCCTGGCCGGTGCCGATGACCGCAGGCAACGCGGACTGATGGAGGAGGGGGATACAGGGGATAAAAGGAGCGGCCCAAGAGACCGCGACGTCTTTTTGCTACTGTAAAGCTCGCCGGCTAGACACCGGCACTGCAGCTTACGGCCCCACTGAGGGTCATTTTCTTTTTTTTTTACTTTCTGTCGTACTCCTGTACATAGTTTTGTACATAAAGTTTGTTTTAAAACGTCCAGCGGCGAAGGCGTCTTCTTCCGAGGCAAAGTCACGAAGACGGCGGCGATCTCCATCGCGAAGCGCGGGCCCGGCCTTGCTTCGCTCCCAAAGAACCTGGCCGAACGCAATCGCAAGTTCGGACGAAAATTTACTGTCGCAGTCACAACAATAATACATTTTGGGAATAATAAACGTGCTTTTGTTGCTGGACGCATTCATAACGCATGTCTTTTTTTAGTATATATACGCACGCCAGAGTGCAGCTACTCTCCACACCAATGCCTTTGTCTTTCACCCTGCCTGGCGCGCCACCATTTAAAAATATTTCGTCCGAGCGTGTGGTTGTTGTTGCAGTGTTTGCGCTTGCCCGTGTCGGCATGACAGGAATGAGTGCAACGCTATCGCGTTGAGCGTCACGCTGTTCGCAACGAGACGGTGTCTTATAGCGCGCACATTGGCTCTA
>JALIZH010000381.1:0-19301 GCA_030522465.1 Rhipicephalus appendiculatus
GGCTGGCTTTAAACTATGGAATCGTTATGATAGTCACATATTCTGACGCCCGATGGCAATTTACGCTTACATGTTATATTGTGACACATATATAAAGGACGCTTGCGTTTGCGAAGCATGGAAGTTATTTGCACTGCATTTCAAAGCAGAGGAAGTTTTTTTCACAGTATATCCAAGCAGAGGCACGGCTGTGGAGGAAAGACGAAGACGCCGTTCGGAAGGGTTGCGTTTTCCCCCCAATGTAGGTGTTGTAATCAAGCAGAAACGATCGAACATTTCTTCATTGAATGTCGCAGATATGAAAACATACGGCAAAGATTCCTGAAACCGTCATTTCAAAAAAGTGGCCTCGAGTTTTCCACATCGGTATTACTCTCCCTGGGGGCATCGGCACTGGGGCACTGCAACAGAGGCATATGGACGCTATGTGTATACATGAACCTCATTTGTAATAAATACCATGTAAGAGAAAAAAAAGCAGAGGCATGGCTGTGTGGTAGAGCACCTGCTTGCCACGCAGACGACCCGAGTTCGATCCTCACTTGGACCCGAAATTTTTATTATGTATTTTACTTGCATCTTTCTCGATTTTTTCGGTCACGGACATGATGATTTTTCGGTCACGGACAAGATGATGATTTTTCGCTGACAACTAACGACGCCGACGCCGGAATTTCTGCGAAACGAGCTCTTTCACGCTATCGCGTTAAAATTCGTATGGGAAACACTTGCTTGCCTTCTTTGCCTCGCTTTCCTCCACAAAACTTACAATATATTAGAGCATGTATGAAGGGCGCACTAAAAAAGCATAGGAACGGTTATTCTGAGCTTTCAGCCGGGGACGGACCCCGAGAAATCAGCTGCATGTCGTACAACGAAGTGTAGTTGGTGCCTTACTATTTTTACACTGGGCAAGTTTAGGAGTAGGGTAAAATCAAGGGTAATAAAAAAAAGTTGTGTTGGCTAAAGTAGGGTAATTTTGACCATGGCGTAGGGCATTTTCCAAAACTGGTTGGCAACACTGGATTGGGGCCAATTGACAGCAATCTTCGGCGTACCTGGCAACATCAGAAATTGCAGTGTATCCACTTGAATCAAGCGTGCACAGAAACAAAGCGTCTAGCCTGCCTGAGCGCTTGCTTCCGTAAAAGAGAAAGAAAGGCTAAAAACCTGTGGTCGCGTGCGTAGCGGCGTTGTACGAGTTCGTGACGAATGGAAGGACGGTATTCCAATAGGTCGGGTCCAATGCGGTACGCATTGTGAGCTTATCACCGAGAAGGTGATTAAATCATCCAGCGAGACAATTCGTTTGCGGGTGATATGGGATCACCATGTGATAAACGATGTTGTACTCAACAAGCACTACTTGAAAACGCACCCTGTGTCGTCCAAAAGTTCACGGGGAACACCGTAGAGAAGGACTGAGCCGCGTAGGATGAAAAACGATGCCACTTTTCCCGCCGTTGCTGTGGGTACTGCTGCAATCTCTGCGCAACGCTCGATGTGGTCCACGCCGACAATTATCCACCTATTTCCAGAGGATTTCGGGGAAAGCGGCCGATTCCGACGCGGTCGATTGGACAGGCCTGGCAAGGCAGCGGCTGAAGTATACGGATTGGGCGTCGAGGAAGAGCTTTATGCCGCTCACAGGCAGTGCAAGCGCGTACTTTTTGCGCACAAATATAGACATGGCACGCCTTAAGTACCACTGACCTAATTGTTGTTTTCAACTGTAGTCTAGTATTTATGACGCAGACTGAATTAAGTAAGGTGCCTGTAGATCAGGTGTTCCGTAACAGGATCCGAGTCTTTAACCTTCGAATGACGCGTTGGATCCTCGAATAGTTGCGCTACGATGGAAGGCTCTTCTCCGTCCACCTCGTAGGGTTTTAAATGCGAAGCATTTCTTAGCGAACTTCGGCGACTTTGAGCGTATCTATCCAGCTATCGATCTAGCCGCCTACGACTTTGTGCTCTCCTGGCCGTATCGCTAATGGGATATATACCAAATTTGTTATGGCATAACATGACTGTACACTCTAAGAAAAAAAGAGTCGAAAGAGGATTAAGAAGCCATGATTCTCTTCGGGTATTCACTTGACCCCCTTTTGGATGGTAGACGCAGAGAAAGAGAGTTGTCAATTCGAACGGAGTTACAGAACTCTCGTGAAGAGCGATTCGATTGGCTTCCGTTATGAAGGCGCCGCCGTATACGCCATGCATGTTGTGCGTTTGCCGTTCGGCGCCGTTCGGACGGGCACACATCTCGCACTGGCGCCAGGGAGCCTGCGCGCCAGGCGAGCCGCGCGGCCCCTGCGCCTGCCTCCGCCTTTCCGCCTGCTCTCACTTCTCCTCCGCCTTTTGGAATGCGGTGCGCTGGTCGCGCGTCTTCTAGTTTTGACGCTTTGAGTTCCAGCGAGCATGCGTATTTGCAGTGGCGGTCACGCCAAGCTCCGTGCTTGAAGTGACGCTTGTAGTGAGGAATACTCTTGAAGTTGCGGACACGGACTACGTGCGCCTCTTAACGGTGAGTGTACTGCTTTCGTAGGTACTAATTACACAGCTTAAGCTGGGCGTCTGCAGCAGCTCTGCGGAAGTAGGCTGCCAGCCATATCCCAACTGTAGCCTGCGTCCGCGATGCTGTTACAGGATGTTCAATCAAAACAGTCACTTAACGAGTTGAGACCGCCATGCGCGTTGTTAAGTGATTGCATGGCATCAAGGGCGATTACTTTCTGATCGCACATTGTGTCTGAACTGCTGAAAGTGCTTGATATGGTTTTGAGATGCGCTTTAGTCAACGTCATAATAACATTTCTGTTGATACCCGAGTGTGCAGCGTGCTCTCACGCGTGAAAACGTGAAAAAAAAGTATGCGTACAGAGACGCACTGCATATAATGACGTTCGGCTTTACAACAGAATCGAGAGAGAATGTGACAGTGGGAGCTATGTGAGGTAATTATAACGTATGCCATGCGTCCACGTGCGTTGCTGTCGTTCGGGCGCTCGTACAACTGAGTATTTAAGAATGGGTTACGTTTGTAGAACACGCTGTCAGTAACCGCTCACGGCGTGCCCCTGACTGCCGGAGGATGCGCTTGGTTGTGGCAATATGCCGGCGCAAAGTCGGGCTTATTCTGGAAGAACTTTTTGAAGCGACTTAGAAGAAAAGGAGGGCCTTCATATGTGCATATCCCGTGCCTATCGCGAAACGCGGTTCCCGCCTTTTATTACGTGAAAATTTGTTTTCGTTACGAAATTATTTAAAACGAAACACTCGTGTCAGATGTGTGTACAGTGACGGTGTGTTGAACAAAGGGGTGGTTTAAATAAAACTAATCAGTCTGTGTGTTTGTGTGTTCGTTATTCCCGGGGCAACGAAGGTGTCACTATGGTCTGACGCTTCACCACTAGTGATAGGAAAATCAACAGCGGCGTTCGTAATGTCAACGAGGCACTCGGCCCTGCATTTCCTTTGGTTGGACAAGACGACGTAGGAAAAGAGGTGAGTCGCACCCGCGCAAAGGAGTCTAAAACAATTGTCTTTGTTGTTTTAAAAAAAGCTCACATTATCTTGTGCTGCAAGTTTGTCACCAATGTTTTACACGATAATGGCAAAAACCAAGGTTCCATGCCATGCCTCTTTGCATTTGTTTTGTTCTGAGCCTTCATTTTGTCTGTGTAAATCACTTACTGTGTAGGTATTGCAAAATCTTACTATGATTCCGTTTTCTCATTATGATATCGCGTTCTTCTTTTCAGGTACCATTTTTCATGGCTGCTCATGCTGAAGAGGAGCGACAACATAGCAAGTCAGAAGTCTGATTCCTACAGCCTTCACGTCTTTTTGATTCTTAATCATAAGGAATAAATATGGAAACATGACACCGATATCTGCTGTTTATTTTGCACGACCTGACACCATGCACATCACAGTCACACATTTTGGTTGGCTATACTCATACGAGCATGTAAATGAGGAGTTTTGTTAAAATAATGCTAAAATTGAACTATCCTTTTCTTGCAGTCGCTGGGCACAACGGCAAGTATTAATGCAGTTGCTTAATATGAATACTTCACTATTTCCAGCAGTAGTCGCGCAAAAAGTAGAGCATGGGTCAATTTAGTAGCTTAAAATAGCCGTAGAGTCGCTTGACGCTTCGGTGGTTGTCAATTGACCCGCGTAGGAGCGTCAACTGCAAGCGTCGTCTGACTCCCCTCAGAAGTGGTAGTGTGATCCTTCGCATAAGAGTCCTCCCACTCTTCTTAAGAGGGTCCGGAGACTCTCCTGAGCGCGCCGACTCTGACCCACCGAGAGAGTCACCGAGACTCTTCATAGAGAGTCGTATACGTGGCAAGTCGGAACTCTCCGAAAAGAGTCAGGCATACTCTTTTTTTCTTAGAGTGATATATGACGAACATAAATGGCTGGTCATATCATGAAAATCATGACTAACTTGTCATGAAAAGTATGATTTACATACCACGCTCATGGCGCGCTCGCGGCCGTTTCGTTAGCTTGATATACACCAAATTTGGGATTGAGTGGCGTGACTGTATGACGAACATAAATGACAGGTGGCAATATGCAAATAATGAAGTGCATGTCATGAACAACATGATTTACATGCCACGCTCATGGCACGCTCGCGTCCGTTTCGTTAGCTTGATATACACCAAAATTCGTATTGACTGACGTGACTGTATGACGAACATAAATGACAAGTCGTAATATGGAAATCATCACATGCCATGTGCGACATGACTTGCATGTCATGCTCATGGCGCGCACGCGGGCGTTTAGTTAGCTTGATATAAAGCAAATTTGGTATTGTGTGACGTGACTGCATTACGAACATAAATGAGAAGTGGTAATATGGAAATGAGATGTCATGTGCGACATGACTTGCATGCCACGCTCATGGCGCGCTCGCGGCTGTTTCGTTAGCTTGATATACACCAAATTTCGTTTTGAGTGACATGACTGTATGACGAACATAAATGAGAAGTGGTAATATGGAAATCATGACATGTCATGTTCGACATGACTTGCATGCCACGCTCATGGCGCGCTCGCGGCTGTTTGGTTAGCTTGATATACACCAAGTTTAGTATTGAGTGACATGGCTGTATAACGAACATAAGTGGGAGGTGGTAATATGAAAATCTTGGTATGCATGTCGTCTAAAACGCCATTTACATTCCACGCTCATGGTGCGCTTGCGTCCAGTTCGCTAGCTTGATATACACCCAAATTGGTATTGCGCGACGTGACTGTATGACGAACGTAAATGATAGGGCCTAACATGTAAAACATGACGTGCAAATTATGTAAAGCATGATTAGCTCCTTCCTGGCTGCTTCGCATTACATCGATTCCTACAGTGCGTGGGATCTGCCGGCTTTTTAGATGCGAAGCAGCTATTTGACTAGCCTGTGGAACGCTGTCCCTCCGTAAGTCCGTACGAACGCGCCGCAACGCGCTGCCCTCGCCGCAGGTGTTGAAGCGGTGCCAAGTAGGTCATGCCGCAGCTGCACGTTGACGTCACGCTCCCCTCGCAGTGCGCGCTGACGTTACTGTCTCCCTCGCCTGGCGCGCTCGCCGCAGCGCCCGCAACACCTGCCGCTACCGCCGCTCGCTCCGCTACCGCGACCGCCGCCCGCTACCGCGACCGCCGCCCGCTACACCGCCGACTCGTCGGTTCACGCCCAAATTAACACCATCTTCCCAAAGGGAACCCTGATGGGTTGCGAAGCACCCGCGTTAGCGCCGTTCAACCCGTGACGCCACCCGTGCGCAACGCTGCTGCTTCGCATCCCATCAGGGTTCCCTTTGGGAAGATGGTGTTAATTTTCCAGTACGAATAACCGCACTTGGCGCGCTCTGGCAAAAAGGGTGTTCCAGACTCACAGACTTTTCTAACAGTAGTATAAAGGGTTTGTACTTGTAGGTGTTTTTTATTGTTCTGTCACACTTATGATGGATATTACTGTATAGTGAAACTTTTTTTTGTGTCTCACATATGTTACCCGAACGTTGCTGCATATAAAATGAAGTGAGTGGCATAAAGTGACATAAAGAGTCGACAAAAAAAGGTCGGTCCTAAGTTCCATAATGTCTACGTTGAAGTCGGCGACTGGTATAAAGGGGTTGTGCTTGTAGGTGTTTTATATTGTTTTTCACAACTGTAATTGTTGTTTGTCTATTGTAAACCTCTTTTTATTCACATACACACTTGTTTCACCTATAGCGACAGTTTTCTAACCACCATGACTGCGGACAGTGAGCTGCGACGACAAAGCTAGGTCCTCAGGTCCCTAATGTGTACGTTAAGTCACCGCCTATATTATAGATGTATGTTGTTCTGTCACACTTATGAGTGATATTAGTTTATTGATAAACTTTTTTTTGTGTCTCACATTCATGAATCTCCCTTTGACGGACGCGGACGACGACAAGGCTAGGCCCTAAGGAGCTTCGCCCGGCAACCAGCTTATCGACATTATGAAAGAGGCCGCGTACCTACGTGAAGTTACAGAGGGTAGTCCTCTCAATTAAAAGGAAATACTTTAGAATAAAAATGGGCTATAGTACGTGAAGCAGGAATTTCTCCAGCGCACACTACGTGGTCTTCTCGGCAACGGAACAAACATTGTGCTTTGGCGGCGCGCACTTCTGCATTATGATGTCGGCGTCGCTCAACCCCTGCACAGTCCGTTCGTTTAGGAGCTGTGGCATACAAAGCGCTTGCACCAGCTGTGTCGCACATCGTTGGAAAAGAACTAGCGAAATCATTTGGAGGTTGGCCCAACTCACGGTTATCTAGCCATAGGGAATAGGGGAGCCTTGGAAGACCAAGAGCCACTGTGCAGTGGACTGGGTCGGTGGGAACAAAAATATCAGGAAGCACGAAATGAAGCACGAGGAGTTTAACGGCTTCTTGGATTGTAACATGACGTTTAGGATTAATAACCATTAAGGATTTTACCTTTGTGTCGTCTTAGTCATAATTAATGAGATGCTCGGTAAATTTGCGGTTCGCACCAATGATGTTTTGAACGTCTCCGCGAATAGTCGTGTTATCCTGACACATGTGACATGAGTATCATGGGCCTCCTTTCTCGCATGTGCAGTAACCACACGCGTGAGTAAACTACACCTACGCGCACTCCAATAATAACGCTGTCCACAAGCATTAAATCTCTTCTCCACGCGCCGCCTGCAAGTGCGAACCAATTTTTGTTGCAATATATGGCGCTAGCTAATATTCTCTACGACTAAACAAAGCTCCAAGTAATCCAAGCTTCCATCATTACGACTGCCTGTCAAGAATCATATCTCAGCGCATGGTTCGTAGTTCGGAGGAGAAAAAAAACGTGTTCAAAATGTATTGCTGCTGATTGCATTAGTGAATTCGGAAAGCATATTAGCGCAACACATGTGAAGGAATATTAAATTGCAGGCGTCTAACGTATACAAGGTTAGTGCTTCACCCTTGATACATTGTCTATTTTTTGTAACAATAGAATTTTTCTTTTTGAGCAAGAAAAACCAATTATATTCAAAGTACTTTAAAAGAAGTATGTACTTACTGCAGCTTGGCAGCTCACAATATGAACCTAAAGAAAGAAAGAAATCATACTTTTTATTCAATTAACCGCCTTCTACAGAAAAAAAATTCCCGACAACGTAAACCTCATAGATGTCGAAATGTCACATATGCAGCGAGAATTTCTACCGTATGAAGAGTTCAGAAAATAAAACTAGTTGTGAAATTCTATTTGTATACTATCTAGGAAATTTAATACGGTGGGCAAAAGGAAATGCGCACTATGCACTCGCACAATTCATCAGAACATAGAATTAAGTGCACGTTACAGAAGCACAGTTTATGATATAGTGCTTCGTGGGGCAAGGACAAGTTGTAGAAAATCCCACATGGTAACAATTATTCTACGCACCGCAACTACAACGTCCATTGCCAAAAAAAACTGTAGGACACGCGCCTCGTCATCTCTAGCTGTTTTTACTTAAAACCAAGGAAGAGTTCTCTTATAGTCTAGATCAGTTACCACTCAGCGCAACACCTCTCTTTGCCTGTGGGAACTTTTCCTAATCACTGGCTCAAGCGTGCAATGAACTTTCTAGTTACATATTTGTACAATATCGGTCGGCTTTGCACAGTCGTTCAATCGTGTCAGTCACGCTTATTTGCATTTTATGCGGTGAAATTTGGCCCTTCATTGAAGGTGTTGCACATAATGAACTCGGAAAAATGAGTGCCTGAATTTTGTATTAACAGGAAATCTGTTGAAGCGCGCCGTAATTTGTCGATTGGAAACCGGCACGCGCTATCTACGTCCTTTCCTTCATCTTTGTCCTCTTCTGCTTGGCTCTCAGAACACGTCCGCCGGTTTCTCGGGCGTGACCTGTAATATCCCTGGTAGGTATCAGAACCAGTACAGAGATAGAGAGAGCGAGAGAAACCGAGAAAGATATAGGAAGAAAAAAATAGACAGAGATGCCGATCAAATTTTTTTTACGAGGTGGTATTCAAACCGGCATACCCTCGATCCGTAGGGAAGGGTCCTAACCACACGGCTATCCAGAGTATTGCATAGCCTAGTATCGTATAGTGTAACAAGCGGGTGGCAAAGGGTAGTGAGCATGAGGACGAGAGATGTGACAAGGAGGAGGAGGGAAATGATGAGGGAAGAAAGTAAAGCATAGCATTAAAAAATAGGAAAGAGAAAAGTAGAGAAATAAAAGCAGAAACACCAAGAAAAAAAATGTTAGATACTCAAGAAATAGAGCGAAAGCAAGAGACCGATAGATAGAAAAAGGATTGAAATAAGGAGGCAGCAAGCGATAAATAGAGTCAGAGAAAAAGGGATAAAGGAGAAAGAAAGATAGAAAGAGTAAGAAAGGGAAAGAAAAGGAAAAATAATTAAATAAACTGCAATAAAGAGAAGGAAAACGACATCCAAAAAACAGAGTGAAGTAAGAGAGAAATGGAGTATGAAATCAATAGAAAACTTGTTAAACTTTGAAAGACAGCAAAAGCCAGGGTTACATAAGTGTCCATCACTGATACTCCACTGTCTCTTTACAATTGTGCCTCCAGTTCAAGGTTGGCTAATTCGTTTAGTGCTTTACCTGTTCGTTTTACTTTCTGTTGGCTCTGTTTTCCTTGCCTTTCCGCTTCCCTTTCCCATGCCACCCCGCATATCATCGATTTCCATACGAAGGTTAAGTTCGCTGCACTCAATGAAGGACATTTCTTCTCTCTCTTCTAGTTCATGCATCGCTTCAATATTTCTTTTTTTCATGATGGCGCTATGTTCATTAAGCAGAGCACCATCTGCCATTCGGCACATTTCTCAGGTACGTGCAATTATGCTAGTTTCAGTGTTTTGCTTCGGAACCTCACGAAGTGTTAGGGAACGAGAAATTTCTGTTACGTCGAATTCGATGCTACATCAAATAGCAATGTGCCAGGGGCGCGCTGTTTATCTGGGGCATTGCAAAACCACGTTAGGTGCAGGAGGCTTTCGGAGGGTGGCGGGGCAGAATACATTCACGGAATAGAAAAAGATCATGGCTTTTGCTTTCGGATCGTCTAAGGTGAAAGCATGAGGGACCCCATGAGTATTTTCGTCTACATGTCGCAATTGGCCCTGTACCCTTCTGTGATCATGTCCGTTTTTTCGCGCGACATTTGAGCCTCAATGATGTAGAACACACAAGACCAACAACGAGTTCTACAAAATTTTATGATGAACTTCCCTCGCCCTACGCCACCATGGTGGGCTGCACCGCTGCTGTGCACGTATCATGAAAATACACTTCGTGCAAGTACGTGTTCGTACACAATAACTCAGTTCATCGGCCTTTCCGAGAACAGTACGATAAGCCGT
The DNA here is from genome assembly GCA_030522465.1 of Rhipicephalus appendiculatus. Lineage (NCBI taxonomy): Eukaryota > Metazoa > Arthropoda > Arachnida > Ixodida > Ixodidae > Rhipicephalus > Rhipicephalus appendiculatus. The sequence continues at coordinate 9,921 of JALIZH010000381.1, forward strand.
TCCTAGTTCTACGCGGAGGTGAGAGTCAGTCAACTATCGACATCTGCAGCCTTCCCGACGTCTTATCACTGACCGGTTCAAGCCGGTGCATGTGGGCCTTCTAGAAGCCGTTTAACCTGTGTGGGTGTCTGTGGCAATATTCACTGAGGCTTGACTTGTGAACGCTAGCCAAGAGACAAAGACATTTACTAAGCAGTTTTCCAGGAAGTCATGCTGTATGGGCGCAGCATATTTCAAGATATTCACAGAATAACTTGAAATATGCTGTAAACCAGGGGTCTCAAACTGACCTCAGCCAGCGGGCCGTAGTCACTAAAATATCCTCCCCCACAGACTTGAACAAGATGTCAGGTAAAGTTGCCACCTAAAGGAAGCCTTCCCACTCCTCATAGATTGGTGATTTCTGCTGGGAATTTGCACTAAGGAGTTCATAACTATGAATACCGAGCTGCAGAATGACTGAAATCTGCACGCCGATCCTGAAAGATTGAGTTTTCGTTCCACGGTTCTTTTTCGACACATGGTGACCGCACCGGGTTGCCTCACAAAAATAATGCTAGAGATCTGTCATTTCTGTGTAGCTCATAAATATGCTCATTAAGGTATGGGGCCTAGTGTCGAAAAAAAATTTTTTTTAAAGTGCTAGGCACTACGGTTTCTTAGACTACATTATAAATCACATCTGTTTAGGCACATGTGAGCATTAGAAAGCAAGTCCTATTTTTGTAAATTTTTCATAACTGAAAGTTTTATTAAAGGGGGTCTTACGCCAACACTCCTAACTAAAATTCCACTCAATAAAAGAAAAACCTAAAATTTTTAAAGACATAAAAGAAGCCTTGGCCAGTGCAATGAACCAAAAGAAATAAGATGAGATGAATATTAAAAATATAGTCATTAAATAACCAATCAATTATGCACTAACACTACGTGCACCTTCGTATAACATCCAGCCATACTAGATATTGAGTCAAGGTTTTGCTTATTGAGGTTCATTACACACTCACTAATGTGACAAAGAAGTTTCCCAAGTTTTAAGGGAAAATCTTCATTAGCAAAAATGTCATGACTGTTAACGCACGGAAAAATACAGAAAATATAAGTTCTGAGAAAATCAACAAAAAAGGTTACAAACAGGTTCAGCGCTTACAGAAGCTGATTTTTAACGCTAAGATCCTCGGTATTTATAGCCAGTTCCATCGTGTACCTTACTATTGAGTAGCTTCGGCAAATCGCCATTTTTTTTTTCAAGCTTGATTTGCAGCATGCTTTCGCGATGCGGTGCCGATCATTTAGGAGGCAAGCTTTTGCAGAGTAGAAACCAGGCTCGGTGCCAACTTGCTTCAAATTATCAAATACCAAGTGTGTTTCTGTTGCCATTATTAAAATTACACACAACGTCATACACAGCCAATTTAATGACTGGCAGGCTCACATACGTGTCCTTGAGCGTAAACAACACATGCACGACGTTGCGCGTTCACCTCGTGAGAAGTTCATTACATTTATGATTAAAATAATTAGTTGCCAATGTTATTAGAGCATTTTTAGATGTTCACTCTGGGATATGATTGTTAAAGGCCTAAAACAATATTACATACCAAGCTGATCTTATGACGCACAGAAAACTGACACTTTCAGTTTCGGTTTCGTAGATGATGGGTGGTCTAACATTTTTGCTTGTATCTTTTCAAAGAAACTGTGTAGACAAAAAAGATTATGGAGCAAAATGACGGGGAATAAATTGCGCATCTAACATAAACAAAAACAAAAAAATGACATTTTGAAACAAAAAAGACACTTTTTCCACTTGGCATCATACCTTAAGGGAAAAAAAGCAACTGGCTGTGCGTACCAGACTGATGACTCGGGGAAGCCGTTGGCTTAAAAAGCAGCCTTCATTTCGCCAATAATTAAGCTGGTTGATTAAAGAGGGATTTGAATGGAGTGGGGTTGAATGATGAGGAATGAAGTGGCAATGAGGTGGAATGAAGTGGGTGAATGAAGTGGGCGTAGTGGTTAGTGGTGGGAGTCGTGCGTAGCGGCACCTACGCACTCTTTCCGATGCATGACGGCGTTCGGACATGAATGTCTCGACTAAAACCAGCTTCCCTGTTAAAAAGAAATATGCGACGAAGACAGCCACGTGCAGCCAGGGCAGCTAGCACAAGATTAGCGGGCTGCAGGCGGCCCGCGAGCTGCCTGTCTGAAACCCCTACTAAAAAAATCGTTAACTCATTTGAAGGGGTTGTGATGTAGCGGCCCTATGGCAGCGCAGCACGAGCCGCGACAGCCTTTCTTATATTTCACAATCGTTCAATTGTTATTGCTTTGTGTGAAGAAAATAAGTAGTGTGAGGGGGGCGCAACCTAGCTGTCGAGGCGCGACGATCATTAAATTGCGTTCGTTGTCCGTTGTAAAAAAATTCATTGTGTAAGAAACCTGGTTTTTGTCTTCCAGGTACCCCAAAAAAACGCACGTCCCTGACAACGAACGTAATTGCTGTGGGCGAAAAAGAGGAGAAATTTTTAAGATTATGCATAAACCACGCTTCAGGACGAACAACCTATCGACTACGAGAAGGCCTGTAACTACGAATAAAATTTCTACCAATTCTATCATTAATTCACAACTTACTCACCAGTCTTCTTGTCAGGTTCTGAAATAAAAATTAGAAGGTGTTTTTAAAATACAGCAGACTACTATATTTTGAAGTCGCTCAACGAAAAAAAAATAGTAGTTCGAATAACACCTGACTTTTATGGGCAGTTTCGCATTTGGTAGTGTTTTTACTAAGACATATCATACGACTATGGACCGCACGTGATGCTGGAAAAGCACAAAGAGCAAGTTCATGATGCTAGAACCACATGACCATGGAATGCCGACACTGATTTTTGAACCTGCTTCTATGTTTTGTTATGAGTCACCGAATAAACACCTCTCGAATATCAGACACTTATATAACAACAAACGTTAACGCAATACTTTAAATAAAGCCAGACCAACAAACATCACACGTCTGCTATTAAAACATTGTTGCGGTTAGATTGCATCATAACACTGCAGGATAAGTACAAATGGGAAACGCTTGACTTCTCTGTCCCCATTTTCCTCTACACAACATATAATATCGTACAGCGTATATATATAAACTGCAAAAATCAGGAAAATGCGATATGTGCCTTCGGCCTTCACAATTGCTTTTTCTGTAGCGGCAGGCATCTTAATGTGGTTACATATATCATTTGTTGCCGTAATCAAGACAGTTCGTTTCATTGACTCTCTAGTTCATGGAGTTTGGCTGTCATATTACATGGAAGACTTAAAGTTCCTCATGCGAGGAACCCATCAAAGCTTTTAGATATAGAAAAAACGGCCTCTACTTATTATTGTGGCGTAATGAACCTTAACAAAATTGAACGGCGAAACCGCAACCGAAGCACCGATGAGCGCGACAAGTGGACGACCAGAATGACGTAACTCTTAATGACAACGATTACAGACGTGTAGTTCTTTCGCGTTGGTTAGGGTATGTTTACCATGCGTGCTATAATTACGAGCGCAGCCCGCACACCCAAACAACGAAGTTCATTCATGGTTCATATAACGACACTCACTCATTCCGCACTACTGGGAATAATATCGAAGTTGAACTCTTCAACGCTTCGGCTTTAGGTTTCACCGCTTAATTTGGCTGAAGTTCCATTACTTCGCAATCAAGAGTAGAGGCCACTTTTTTGAATCTCAAAGTTGCAATGGCATCTTCGCATGAAGGACTTTAATGCTCCCATGTGATGTACACTGCTAATCCCCAATAATGAAGGCGTTAATTAATTTGTCATTGTAAATTGCTGTTGTAAATGATGCCTTTAACGATCCTAAGATGCGAGAGCCTACAGAAAAAGTAAAATGACGGGATCGAACAAACCTCGCATTTCCCTGATTCCCTGAAGGACACAGAACGGCGGGCGTCGTTAAACCAAAATCCCAGCAAGCGCATGCCCGCTCCTCATGGCTTCCGCTCACGCTCTGCCTTGTTTGCTTGGGTGATTCGTCGTCGTCTTGTGTTGCTCAGTATATGCCCCCCGGGATGAATAAGGTAGCCATGCCGACAAATTAAGGTGTTATCAGTATAGCGGGGTCATATTAGGACATGAGGCGACTGATACGGACGATTTCTCTACCATTAAAACGTGTCTTGAGACGGTGTGGAAGGCTCAACCTCATATTTAACATGAGACCTGCGAGCGAGAATTCGGTAGGGCCTGTTGAATAAAGGTGTCTTCGCCGGTATAGTGGAAAATAACAAAGGTTTAATTACAAAGAAAACAACACGCATCCATGCTAGCCAAACGTTCGTTTCGGCACACAGCACGAGCTCCCCTCTCGTGCCCACTCTTCCTTCTCTTCTTTCTTCAAATGCGCATTCAAGAATATTCAACACAGTCCGGGGCCTGAGGTGAAGAGTTCGAGGGGATACAATTTTTCGCACTGGTCGTACAACTTGCGATCCCCGTGGCAACCTTATTTTACATGCGCGGACCACTCCATCTTTACCCTTCATACATTCACTGATAATAGCCGTTTTCCAAAACAATTCTGGGAACGTTGTGCTCTTGAACAATTACTACGTCACCCTGTTCCATCCCGTGGTTACTATGTACCTTTCTCGAATGCCCACTGCGAAGTAGAAGTAAATATTCTCGTAGCCACCGCTTCCAAAATTGTTGCAGCACACGCTGTCTGTGAACCCACAAATTCAGAAATGTTGTCTCTGCCCTGGGCTCTTCTAGACTTCTAGGGGTTGACATCAACCGACATCCCAACAAAAATGAGATGGCCGTTAGAACGTTGGGCTCGGATGGGCTCGAGTACGTGAAAGTTATCGGCCTGGAATTTATCACTGCTTCCGTTTGTGCTAGCAACGTTATGAGTTGATGTAGGTTTAAAGTGCGTCTACCCAATCGATCTCCGAAGACACTCTTTTACGATTCTAATGAGTCTCTCCCAAAAACCACCCCACCAAGGAGCCTTTTCTGCCGAGGAATTCCAAGTCACCTTAATTGTTCGCACAATAGTTGGTAACTTCGTCTTCTCTTAGCAAATGGTTGCATATAATCTAATTCTCTTGCTGCCTTCTTAAGAGTTGTGGCATTGTCGGAGTACACAATTCGCGGTGTTCCTAGTCTAGCACAAAATCTCTTAAACGCCATAAGAAAATAACTTGCAGCAAGATCTAAATACATGCTCTCTTTGCATGGCTCTCAACTCTGCACAAGAAAAAAACACGATATACACTTTCTTATGACCACCATAGCCCTTCACGAACATGGGTCCTGCAAAATCCACTCCCGTTATTTCAAAAAGGCCTAGAGTTACGCACTCGATCATGCGGAAGAGGGGCCACTGGGACACTTGTCGCCTTCGCTTGAAATCGCGCACACGTCAAACACTTTCAAATCGCACGTTTCACGGCTTGTCTGGCTCTCACCACCCAAAACCTAGCACGAATCTCGGCTAACGTTGCACCGACACCACCGTGAAGCACTGTTTTGTGAGACCGCATAACGATAAGGTGAGTCACAGGATGATTGTTCGGGAGTAGCACCGGTGTCTTCTCGCAGCAGGTGAGATCAGCGTTGTCGAGGCGTGTTCGTATCCTCAGAATACTCTTGTCGTCGATGAATGGGTGCAGTTCGCCTATCGATGAACTCTTCTCCGAAACTGTGTCCCGCTGTGAGTTGAGCTATCTCTTTCCCATATGTATCTATTTGGGCTTGCCTAAACCAAAGGTATTCCGCGTCTTGAACTTCTTGAGTAGATAATACTCCATGTCGGCGGTGGCTTCCTCAGCGACAGTTGTTCACAAAGCGTCTGATCCATGCCGTGACCCTCACCATTCTGATCCAGGAGCTGTATTTCTCTGGGCTGAATAAAGCTTGCTTTGTCACAATGATCAGGGCCGGAACAACCGTCTTCAACTCACAATTGAGCAGTTCATCTGACGGCATAGAGGGACGTAAAGTTGTCCATCTTTGGCCAACAATCTGATGATTTGGACAGCCAGTCAGGGCCCTTCCACCACAATCGGTTATTTAAAGCATATTTTAGCGGAAGTCCACGAGTCAACAGATCAGCCGGGTTTTGAACACCAGGGCAATGATTCCACTGCTCTGGATTGGTTAATTTTTGTATTTCCATTACTCTGTTAGAAACAAATTGCCTTCCATTTCACGGCGGCAGCTTCGGATTCAACAGAGTGCAACTGTCAACTGTTGAATCTGTCCAACAGTACTCCTCAATTTTCTAGTTTCTGGATGCGAGAGCATCACGTAAGAACTGGAGCACTCTAGCAGCCAAAACTGCGGCTATCAGCTCCAAGTGTGGCAAGGATATTCGTTTCATTGGGGCAACTCTGCATTTAGACATTAATAACTGTATAGTAGCATTTACCGTCTTCATCTACGACCTTGAGGTATGCCACTACTCCGTAAGCACTCGTGCTGGCATCCGCAAATATGTGAAGCTGATAACCTGTGGACTGGCTTTACGCACAGCTTCAGCTCACACCTCGGAAGTTGAAAAATCTTGAATGTCTTGAAGTTCTGCGCACCAGTTGTTCCATTCTTCGTGTAATGGTGCAGGCATGGCTTCTTCCCAACGTAGTTCCGTGCTGCCAGAGACGTTGGAAGAGGAATTTTATCCTGACCAAGAAAGGGAGATAGCCATCCCAACGGGCCTTCCTTTACACTTCGAACAAGTGATACGACGATGGCAATCTTTAGAGCGGTGCCCTTTGGCTGTGCACCTGAAGCATCTACCGGCCTTGGCAAGGCGGTTCTTCCTTTCATGCAAGCTAAGGTCTGATGTGCACGACTATGTGGTGTGCGCTGCAAAACGTCAAAAGAAGCAGGTACCTTTTTTGCTCGTTGCGTGGCTGATCAAAGGAGAAACCGTAGGTAAAGCGTTGTGAAGCGTGCCTTCTCGGTGATCTCGGGAACCAGGATCATAGGAGTCAAAAAAGGCACTTCTCTAACGAGCCTCCACCTACACGCTGACGTAATCGAGTAGTTCCTGTAGTTCCTTCTCCGGTGATCCAAGTCCCTCGACATTGGTCATCCTGGTCTGTTGCTTGAAGTATTCCACCAAGATGTCGCCTGGGATCGCTTTGGTGAGGACCTCGACGAGCATGGCGGCATAGGAGAGCTCTGGACATCCGAGCGCCTTGAGTCCTCCGATGTTGATGTGGACGGTGTCCAATAAGTTGCGCAGCGATGCTACGTCGGTGGAAGATTTTACTGGCTTGATCGTTCGCAGGTTCGCCAAGTAGTTCTGTTCTATGATCTTCTTGTTCCCAAATTGATTAGTTTAGAAGGGTGATGGCATTTCGTATGACCCCTCCGTGGCTTGAATTTCCGTCAATGGCCTTTCGCAGCCTGTCCAGTCAGCAGGGTTCTTCAAATAGCGGAACCTTTCGATGTTAGTCAGAGTCGGGTTTTCATGGACGGCGTGCTTTAAACATGTCCCAGAAAGGCTGCCACTGCGTTGCGCTTCCATTGAAGTGAAGCATCTCAAGTTTTCGGGGAGACGAGAGCCGACGAGCCCGTGTCTCACTTGATCTCCAAGGGTACGGCTTCCTGCAATAGCGATACCTTCGTTCGCGACATTGTTCGTTGCAGTACTGTCGGGGCGATCCTTAACGCTGACGCCTTGAGCTCATCCATGTAGTGACAAAGCAACGACAGCGTAGCAGCAGCGTTGTCTTCGTACTCTGCCACGGAGACATAATCTTCGGCAACTTGATCGTCCGTGAGGTGTCCTTCAAGCTCTAAGTTGAGCGCCCGCAGGCCGTCGTTGGATGCCTTTAGCCTGTCGTGCACCACACGAAGATCCGATGAGGCAAAGTGGTTGGATTCGATGAGTTGCCGTGCCTAGTTTCGTAGACGCCTGTGCAGAGCTCGTTGAGTCGTTCGCTTGTCTTTGATGCGCTCCATCTTCGTTGCGGGCGAAGTCCTTTCGTCGGGTCGCTTGGATCGCAGAGTCCCGGGTTTCGGCATCATAAAATGTTGAATAAAGGTATCTTTGCCGGTATAGTGGAAAATAACAAATGTTTATTTACACAGAAAACAACACGCATCCATGCTAGCCAAACGTTCGTTTCGGCACACAACGCGAGCTCCCCTCTCGTGCCCACTCTTCCTTCTCTTCTTTCTTCAAATGCGCATTCAACAATATTCAACAGGGCCCGTGATAATGGACCAATAACTGTCACGGAAGACCAGGAGTATTCGCTGCAATTCAAAAGCCAAGCAAGTGCACCTGTCTTGAAAGTTGGGGGCCGGTCGGTGTCGTTCCCTAGGTTCTGATGGCCTTGGTTCTCGGCTTATCAGGGAATGGGCCGGTGTTGACAACCGTGGGGTATTTACCTTGCTTGTAGGGTATTTTCGGAAATTTTCCAATAGCGTTTGGTAATTGGGCAGTAATACGATTAATAAGGCAATTTACACTTTTCGCCAGTCATCAACCAGCGAAAAATGAGGACGATCAACACTACACCTTCGAGGGTGACATTCCTAAAGAAATCAGAAAACTACACCATTCTATGGATAAAACTAAAAGCCTTAATGAATTCGTAAGTTACCAGCACAGGGCAGAGGCGAAAAATCATGTCACTGATCCCTGTGCTAGCAATGTTGTTCTTTTTTCATGGATGTTTTTTTTTCCATGTCCGTCGTCACCGTTACGTTCGATGTTCGATGCGCAGGGGTGGGCTTTAAACATTTGCAACGGTGGTCTGTTGCTAATATTAAGGCGAATTTTTGGCCCGTATTCACAAACCAACCTCATCCTTACCTCGAGTTTTCCTTATTGGGTTTAAGCCTTTATTGCGCTTGATGAACGAAGTAGGCTATGTACCAATCTTGAACCAATTCATATTCATGAACCAATCTTGTTATATTTCCCCTGTTACCTGTTTTGTGCCGTTATAACTCATGTAGAGAGTACAGAAACTTGAGAAGAACGTGATGTAAGGCCAAGGTTGTTCTGTGAATATGGGCCTTAGATGCTGTGGGATGCCGTGTCGTCGGAAGGACGCATCCCAACATGAAAACGTAACGAGCATTTATTCAACTATAGTAGCAGCTTCGGGAGAGCATTCTGACGCTACGCTCGGCAGAGGTAGTGGAACAAAAATGGTGCACTTCCAAGCTTGGCAGCCTGGTTTTGTAGCCACCGCTGGTGACGTAAGCCTTGGGTGACGCTGCGGTGGCGCTGCGGCTTATCCGATTGCAGTGCAGCGTGTGGTCGTGTCACGCCGGGCTGCCTGATAGCAAGGTGGATGCTGCGCGGAGTTGTGCGCAGATTGTGTCGCCGCAT
>JALIZH010000386.1:0-90594 GCA_030522465.1 Rhipicephalus appendiculatus
CGCCCCCTTTTCGCAGTTTCTGCTTCCTCCTGTATTTGTCGACGGACTGCAGTTCCTTGCCACGATGAGTTGGCAGGAGCTGTGGAAAACAAAAAAGCAGTGTATTTCACGTAGTGATGCCTACTCTTTTTAGTATAAAGGTAGCAATAAATTTTGAAGGAAGAAAGGAAATTTGTACCTTGTTGCGCAATTTCACTGCTGTTTATTTCTGTAATATAAGAGTATGTATACATCCGGGGATCAGGTCGACGTGAGAAAAACTGAGTTAGTATTGTTCTTCAAAAATATAGTGAAGAAACACACTGCGGTTTGGGAAGCAGTTCATTGGATATGGTATACTGCGTTATTTCAGTAGAACATGATTTATGGAATTCGTGATTCGTGCAGGAACTCTCTCGCATCCAAACAACGATCTCATCCCATCCGTTCTCAGCTGTAAAGTCGCTGCTGTTTCGCAAATCATACATGCCAACAAAAATGTGACAATGAAGACACAAAGGAAAATGGAGAAAAAGAAGAAGATAAAAAGTCAAAGGAAATGCACCGCAATAGTTCGAGCTTCAGCTTTCTAGATAAACTTTTGAGAAAGTGCAGCGCTTCGAGTGCTTTGTTTTATGCCAACCATTGCATGCATGATGAACGCCTGGAGGGATTTACGGTGATGCAAGTTTGGGGATGTGCTAGTATGAGCATACTATGGGAGTGATGTTATTCTAAATTTAGGACGGAGGATTGTGTATTTGTGTCTCGTTTTCAATAAGCCATTTACGGAACTGTATTATCCATCCTTCTAGTTTGTTAACAGAAAAGCATAAAAAATCGGTCTAAAAAGCTGGAACAGTTGGTCGTGCGTACGGTAAACTTTCGCATGAATACCTTAACGCAGAGACGGTGCAAGAGAATACCGATTGCGGTACCAAAGTAAGTGCATTTATTTACAAGAAAAAGCCGGCAGTTTTCCATTTTGCATTAAGTCCTACCTTACGGAATACGGTGCGCGCAGGAGACACTATTGAAGAAACGGAAAATTTGCGTCCACCCATTTGCAGCACAATATTATAGGGAATTCCGCACAGCTGAAGTTTCATAGTTGAATAAAACAATCGTCCTGGCTAGTTCTTTTAACATTGAACGGCTTGCTCAAGCTATACGAAACCGTGATTTTGACGTAATGGCCAGTTGTCCTACAGCAGCGTGTTGACCCGTTGTAATTTACTATTTCGAAAGCTATGCGTAAGCAACTTTCGTGGAGGTGACGAGAGCTAAAAGTTGGGTGCACTGTTTGCTGTCGGCTGTGCAGATTAGCAATATTCAGTCATGCAGCAGTATTTGCAAACGATGCCACACGGAGCCAGCTGTGCGACATTATCCCTAAGGAACCACATGCAAACTTCCATAATTGACTGAATGACCATGCGCAGCCTTATACCACTATCATCTGCAAATAATTTCATCTACAAGTTATTGTCGCGTCCCGGCTCTTCAAAGCTCCGCTACAATCAAACAGTTGCCTTCAGCAAGCGTCACACCAAGCCGCACAAGAATATAGCGTAACAGAATGTATGCAATCAGGGTTGTCTGCAATGTAATCTTTGTGTATTTCTTAGTCAACAAGCAACTCACAAATTAACCCATGTACTTCCTGTAGTGTCTGTGTAAAAGTAATCCTAAATAAAACAGTTGCATGGGCTGCACTTTCATCGCACTTCCCTTTGAAACGCTGCACCGGGGCTCAACGCCGCGCTTGTGCCCATAGTGCAGTACACCTAAGGCGAGAGGCCGTGACAGCTCAATGTAAGCACGCGTGTCTTTAAAACTTACTCCTTCCGGCAGCCTCGCTCGCGCGGCGTGCATATGAAAGAGTTAAAATAGTAAATGTCGAGCGGGCGTACCACGACTGCGTAGTATGATACGAGAGCAGAGGCCATATGAAAGGAGCTGTCAACCTTCAATTCTTTAGAATGCTCAGGAGCTCCTTCGAAAATGAAGATATAGGACAGCAAGCGGGCAAGAAAGAGAGAAACATGGGAAAAAAATCGGCGAATAGCGTAAGAGCTCAAAGAGGTGAAGGAACTTTTCTTGTCTCAAGGAGGAGGCGGTCACCCTGCTTTTTTCGATGGCCACCGTTGCCACTACACCGCCCCTTCTCCAATATGCTCGCTTCCACTCCAGACGATGCCTTCGCCGCACCTACCTTAGTCGCGGGGCGATATTGATTTTGTTACTTTATGGCGAGAGTGGAGGACACGTGCGATCTCGAAGCTCCCTGCCTTTTTACGCAAATGCGCTTGCTCGGCAATGTCCTCGGCGATCAGCGATAGGCCCGCAACGCGACCGCAACGAGCACTTGGCCTCGCTCTCTTATCGGCGTGCCAAGCTCCTTCGCTATGCTCGTCCTTTTCATCCCTTGAAGTACCGCCCCTCCCAGCTTTTTCAATTTTACTACAACCAAAACCACAGGGCCTAGAGTGTCTGCGTTCGTGCCTGAGCACCATTTCAGAAACTGGTAGGAAGATTGGAGGTGCCGTAGGGAAGAAAAAAATTAAGGCAGTTTCGCACTAGTGGTGCCAAGCCTGAAGAAAGTGCGCAGCTGGGCAGCCTTCTTTGTTCCTCTTCGGTTTTCTCTTTCTTTCCTCCGCTCTTTCTTCCTTTTTCTCTTTTTCTGTTTTTCTCTTTTTCTTTGTCTCTATTTCTATTTATTTCTATTCTCCTTCCTATTTTATCTCTTTCTTTGTCACTCTTTCTATTACTGGCTTGCTTCCTCTGTTTTTCTATTTTTATAGGTTGCTTTGCCTGAGTTACGCCAAGCGACGACGACAGCATGTGATCACAGCATACGACAGCATACGACAGCCCCGCCCCCTGAAGTGCTCCGCACTTCTGCGTGGAAACAGCGCAGGAACGGGACGAGTAGAGCAACACAAAACACGAGCGCTGACGAACAAGTGGCGCAAGTTTATGGCGTCAGAAAATACCTACAGGGAAAGGAACTAAAAATAAACAAAAACATGAACTGTCACGTGGCCAACGGTGATGAAATAACAGTGAAAGTCCGCCTGGAGTCAAGATATCCCAATTAGCTTGATAAAGACACAAATTCTTTCTCTGGAAGGGCGACTGAAGGACTCGCTGACGCACGTGCTCTGCTCCCCTTTTCCTTGACATGGAAGCTTCACTGATTTCACGTTCGATGCGATTTCGATATCTTGAGAGAACCTCACAGCCATTGAAGAGTGGGGTGCCAGCACACGATGAACAATGAGCTGTCAGGGTGCTGCTTGTCGAAGACCTAAATTGCACGCATGCTGTGTAAGGCGGTCGTTCAAGCAGCCGCCGGCTTGTCCCGTGTAAGAAGGCACACGACAAAGGAATGTCGTTGACGACATTGTCAACACAATTGACGTACTGAGTCCTGTGGTTATTGGCACAAGTGCACTTCTTGGGTTCTTCTGTGTACACTTGCCTGCACAGGCGGCCGAGTTTACTGGGGGCTGAAAACGCGAGCCTGACACCCGCATTGCTTACAATCTTCTTGAGCGCGTTTATATATTTTCCGACGAAGTAACCTTGCGCCAGTTGTTCGTCAGCGCTCGTGTTTTGTGTTGTCTCTACTCGTCCCGTTCCTGCGCTCTTTCCAGGCAGTATCCTGTACCAACTGGCCCTTCAAGATACCCTTTTGCTCGGCACTTAATACGCTTGCCTTTGTTCCTGGCCATCCAAATTGGGGAAATTGAATTAAAAGCAATTGAAAAAGAATGCAAGATAGATGGCATTAAAGAATAGCTAAATAACTTACAAACTAACTTCACCATAACCACAAATCAGTTGGTTAATTCTCTGCACTTACAGCTGGTCTTAACTGGTGTCACACAACGTGCCTTACTTGAAAAAATGGTGAAGTTTTTTGTGATGTGGTATGAAAAGAGCGGCCACGGTAACTTGAGTGCCTTTGTTGAAAAAAGCAGCACGACAAATGAAATGCAGCGGCGGACGATAGCGATTGCGATAGCTGGAAGCCGAAGCCGTCGGCTGGTTTATCAACATCTCAATATCGTGCTTAGCCATTCAGGTAGTGTTAGCGAGCCACTCTGTGGTAATAGATCTATCATAGGAAGCGACCGAAGAGATATCGACAGACGGACAGAAATAACAGAAACGCGATAAGCAATTCATCCGCACAGGTGCGACTGCATGCGTCCATTAAGTCGGCTGTTTTACCCTTAGCTGCCTCTTCAGTCCCGTGCTCCACAAGTTCACCGAACCGACTTTTCTTCTTTGCTGGAGAAAAAGAGAGAACAACTGTGTGTCATTCCATTCCATGGAAGTGGACTACCTAGGAACAGTGGCGTAGCCAGGGGGTGGCACACCGGGCACGTGCCCCCCCCCGAAATTTTTTTTTTCGCCATGGCATACAGAGCGACAACTGACCATTTCAAGGAGGTGCCCCTCCCGAAATCAATGCGGTGCCCCCCCCCCCCCCGCCGAAAAAATTTCTGGCTACGCCCCTGCCTAGGAAGGTGTTTAGCGTTTAGCTCAGTGCACCGGGGCAGGGCGACGCGGAATTTCGAACCGTAGGCCATCGCACACCCTGAGACTAAATACGAAACGTCTTTCCAGAAGGTCCCCTTGGAATTAAGCGTGTGTTCCATTGAAGTTTTCCTTTTGAGCAGCATGGTACTTGTGCCTCTTTACGGCATTCTCAATTTCGCGACATTCGTCGCTCTGGCTGGCTTGCGGGGCGCGTTTGGCGTTTCGTGCATTACCATAATTGGCATCTGCCGCCGGTGTGTTCTGTTCATCTTTAGTGGACCGGTGGTGAGTGTCCCAGATTGTGTGGCGCATACGAATTTCTTGACGGACAGGACAAGTACGCGGAAACCTATGCAGCTTCGCTGTCAGGGAGGCGCAGGGTTATGACGTAGTCATGATCACGTCTGCGAAGAGGTTAGGTGATGAAACATCTATTCTCTGCCCGCTTCCCAGAGTCACATTATGCGTGGAGCACGGCGTAAAACCTTTCACTCAGCGCCATGGCCAAGAATGCCACGAAAAACAACTGAAGGCGAAAGATGGGAACAACGACAACGATGACTTCCTGGTGGCATCCAGTCTAAATTAGCGATCAAAAACACAAAGGATAATTTATTCCATGCAGTTTCATACAATAACCTTGAGAGGAATCTGGCGCTGCGATCGTTGTACCAGCATGGGAATGATGGGAAGTACAGGCTTCGGTATTGGATAGCATTAGCTAGCGAACTGTCTACCGGATGTTTTTTTAGAGTTTCAGTTTCGTTCTTCGCGCAGCGTGGGGTGGGGTGCAGAACACTCAAACAGTGCCCTTGTTGTTCAGAGAGACTGAAGACTGCTAGGTCTCTTGGTTTGGTGCGACGTTGAAGCTTTACAGGTTGTATTTCACAGTTTTAGCAAAGCGTCGTGCACTCACCGCTCCGCATAGACGCAGCGTCCCATGCCAGTGCAGGATATCGCATAGAGTTCAGGTTTTTAAATGCGAAGCATTTCTTAGCGAACTTCGGCGAGTTTGAGCGTATCTATCTGACTATCTATCTAGCCGCCTACGACTTTGAGCTCTCCTGGCCGTATCGTTAATGGGATTTATACCAAAATTGGTATGGCGCAACATGACTGTAAGACGAACATGAATGACTGGTTATATCATGAAAATCATGACTAACTAGTCATGAAAAGTATGATTTACACGCCATGACCGTAGTGCTCCTAAGGCCGTTTTCTTAATTTGATATGCCCAAAAATTGGTACGATGAGACATTTGTGCATGACCAACATAAATGACAGGTGGTAATATGAAAACCATGACATGCATGTCATGTACAACATGATTTACATGCCACGCTCATGGTGCGTTGACGGCTGTTTCGCTAGCTTGATATACACCAAATTTGGTATTGCGTGACGTGACTGTATGACGAACATAAATGCCAAGTGGTCATACAGAAATCATGACTTGTCATGTGCGACATGACTTGCATGCCACGCTCATGGCGCGCTCGTGGCCGTTTCGTTAGCTTGATATACACCAAATTTGGTATTGCGTGATGTGACTGTATGACGAACATAAATGCCAAGTGGTAATGTGGAAATCATGATATGTCATGTGGAACATGACTTGCATGCCACGCTCATGACACTCTCGCGGCCGTTTCGCTAGCTTGATATACACCAAATTTGGTATTGTATGATGTCACTGTATGACGAACCTAAATGACAAGTGGTAATATGGAAATCATGATATGTCATGTGCAACCTGACTTGCATGCCACGCTCATGGCACGCTGACGGCCGTTTCGCCAGCTTGATGTACAACAAATTTGGTATTGCGTGACATGACTGTATGACCAACATAAATGCCAAGTGGTCATGCGGAAATCATGACATGTCATGTGAAACATGACTTGCATGCCACGCTAATGACCCGCTCGCGGCCGTTTCGCTAGCATGATATACACCAAATTTTGTATTGCATGACGTGACTGTATAATGAGCATAAAGGAGAAGTGGTAATATGGAAATCATGACATGTCATGTGCAACATGACTTGCATGCCACGCTCATGGCGCGCTCGCGGCCGTTTCGCCAGCTTGATATACACCAAAATTGGTATTGTGGGACGTTACTGTATAACGAACATAAGTGGCAGGTGATAGCATAAAAATCTTGGCATGCATGTCATCTACATTGCCCTTTACAGGCCACGCTCATGGTGCGGTTGCGTCCAGTTGGCGAGCTTGATATACACCAAAATTGGTATTGGGCTACGTGACTGCATGACGAACCTAAATGAGAGGTCCTTACATGTAAATCATGGCATGCATATTATGTCCAGCATGATTTGCCCCTTGCTGGCTGCTTCGCAATACATCGATTCCCACAGTTCGTGGGATCTGCCGGCTTTTTAATGAGCGCGTCTTGCCAACACTCGTTCAAATCGACTGCAAAACGATGCTGAAGCGAAGTAGACGCACCGTCACGCTCCTGTGACTCGTCTTCACAACAAAACAAGAGATGCGTTAGGGGCAGGCCCCTTGGACAGACCAACCTGGCATCGCAGCAGTTTCTCACTCAATACAGCACTCTTATTTCCACAAATACATAATGCACACTTTCGAGGGAAAAACAAGGGTGTTTGTTTTCAAGCGTTATAAGAAATAATTCATTAAATTGTGATGCCAGATCTGGAACACAATTGCAGAGCAACGCATAACCTGGTGGTTGAATTAGTCGAGGTCTCACTTCCATCTCACGGTCACGCAAATTTTTTGCAATAAGTCTTGCGTACAAAAAAAAATGAAGCAAGCTTTAATTGGAAATAACTTCATATCACATTGTTTTACACTCGGCAAACAACCGTCGCGAATCCCAAGAATGTAATTCACCGGAAGCAGATCCGAAGCCTGTACTTCCCATAATTTCCACGGTGGTACAAGCGCCGCTGAAGGAGCCCGCATAGACACTAGCGCCAGATTCCCCTGTAGGTATTATTGTACGAAACTCTATGATTTATACATAATCGCAACTATTATGCGAGACTATGCTTTCCCTGTGTTCTGCATCGCGCATTTAGTGCACAAAAGCGTCATAACGAGAAATGGAGAACCATCATTTGAGTCTTTTGTGTGTGACTTTCGTATTTTTCATTACAATATCGATTTTATTGTCACCGCAGCCGACACTTTATGGTTGCCGCTGGCTTCGGCGGTCTTGAGAGATTCCGCCTAATGTTCAGGAACACAAACCTCTTCGCACGCAGTACCCTATCAGAGCGAGGGCTAGTTTTAAAAGAAAGTTAACAAGGAAGCCTGGGAAGCTAATATATGGTGCAACGGGGCCTGATCATGCTGCCACGTTCTACTCTCGAAGGCGAATCTCACGAGCCCTCAGCTTTTTTTACACAAGGTACAGATGGTCCTACTTCAGGCTTTTGTTTAGCGGCTCTAGTGTACGCCGTATTGAAAATTTAAGCACGTCGTGTGCTAACGGAATTCATGTTTACACTCGAGAAGCGTGTGAACTTGAGTTTGTGGGCACACATTCATAGTGAAAAACAGCGCGAAAACAAGAAAGACAACAAAATCTAGGCATGTGCGCCCATGTGCTAGGAAAAAACTCTCCCTGTCCTCCGTTTTTCCCCTTTCCAGAAGTGTATATATTTGTACTTCAAAAACGAACGCAGTTGTTGGTAGTCAGCGCTAGTCCTCTACTATATGCCTCGTCTTTGTTGTCTTCGCGCTGTTTATTACTTTCATGTTTACACGGATGCCCTACGTGTCAAGAAATTTCGAGGACGCCTTTATTTTATTTCGACCGGTCTTGATCAAATCGGAAAGTTCACACGTCGTAACACTAGCGGGTTCCTAACACGGCTCTTGGGAGAGCTACAGCAAAATATTTTGGAGAAACAGCGCAAAGACAGGACGAAGAAAAGTAACAGAGGGACGGGCGCTGTTTCTTCGTCCTGTTACTTTTCTTCGTCCCGTCTTTGCGCTGTTTTTCAAGTCTTAAAGGGGCCCTGCAACACTTTTTGAGCATGCTCAGAAAACGCTGCCGATCGGTAGTCCGGGCTCTCGAGAACACGCGAGCCAAATATTATAGCGCAGCACGCGGCGTGGAATTCACAATAAATTCTCAAAGTCAGCCAAAAATTGCTTCCTCTTCTCTCGACAAATGACGTTGCGTACTCAAAAATCACTCGTCACCGACATTCGTATCACTCGTATCAGCCATTGGCTGATTTGAGCATGGCGCGCTCGGTAGTTACAGAGGCCGCCGCGGGAGGCCGCGACTTGTCCACGCGTGCGCGCGCGATCGCAATGAAAATTCGCGTATTCGAAGAAAAAAAGAAAGTGAAAAAGCGCTCAAGATCACGAGGCGCGCGTGACGTATTTTCTTTCCCCGTGCCATCCCTCCCTGCTTAGCTTCCACCGCTTTCGACGGGCCGAGAGAAGAGAGAATGCAATTGCAGCGTGCGAGAAATCTTTGTAACTCCACTCGTACTGGACGGATTCCAAAAATTTTTGCGGCGGTGAATTCGTGAGGCAATAAGCTCCTTTAGTGAATCCATTCCATGGCTACTTGGAAAAGTGTTGCAGGGCCCCTTTAAGTTATGTACCAAGTAGCCCGCCTTTCGCCACTTCTCCATTTTGGAGAAAATTATCACCTAGCACCATAATTTTTTGTTCCCTCAGATGCAGTTCCTCAGGCGTGCAAAGTTTGTGGAGCGGAAATTATGACCAGCTGGTCAACCAAATCTCTAAAGTGCTTCATTACGTGTCATTGCGACAATGAAGCATTGGCGTTGAAGAAGAGGTTAAAACCCCCTGTCAAAATTTTTCAATTTTTCGCTCTTATATACGCACGCGTACATCCAAACTGTCGCACGAACATACATAAAGACTGGGTGAAACCCTCACCCCCCCCCCCCTTTCCTCTCAAGCTGACCCGTCACGGTGGTCTAGTGGCTTGGTGCTCGACTATACTGACCCGCATGTCGCGGGATCGAATCCCGGCCGCGGCGGCCGCATTTTCGATGGAGGCGAAAATGCTTCAGGCCGGTGTACTTAGATTTAGGTGCACGTTTAGGAATCCCAGGTGGTCGAAATTTCCGGAGTCTCTCATAATCATGTCGCGGTTTTGGGACGTTAAAGCCCAACAACAAATTAACTCCTCCCAAGCTCGGAAAGAAATTGCTGGCTACGTTCCTCCAATAAAGTGTATCTTTAAGAATGTTGAACACTCACCGCCTTGGTTACGATTGGCGATGGCTAACACTGCCAAATTACACGCACAGAAAAAAAAATCGCGCCATATCCACGAAGTGAATGATGATCAGTGGGCGAAGCTCGATCGTTTTGGCCTCGCGCTTATAGAGATTATTTCATGTGACTACTTATTTGTGTTTACGTCTGTGTTATTTGTTTTGTTTGTTTGTTTTTCTCTTTCCTCTCCTCTCTCCTTTTCTTCCCTCATGTCTTGCTTTCCTCTGTGTTTCCCCTTCCCGAAGGAGCAGGCAGGCGTTCTGCCCCTCTAGGTGGCAGTTGTCAGCTGTTCCCTCCCTATTTCCTCTGTGTCTTCGTGTTTTTTTTTATGTATGCAAACCAAATAATAATAATAATAATCCATGGCAGAAAGAGACTGTGTGGTCTGGAAACGCGCTTATACTTCATGGTCGTCAGCGTCATCGACATCGTTATCACGTGTAGTGGGTACATTCCACTATACTGAAACGCGCTTATTCTTCATGGTCATCAGGCGTCATCGTCATCTTTATCACGTGTAGTGGGTACATTCCACTATACTGCGTCATCGTCATCTTTATCACGCGGAGTGGGTACATTCCACTATACGTGGCTCTCTACCTACCTACCTACTACTACTACTACTACTACTACTACTACTACTACTACTACTACTACTACTACTACTACGACAACTACAGAGGAGGGACAGACCCACACCCTTAGGAGCTTCGCCCCTAAAAAAAAAAAACTGGTGAGGAGCGAAGCAAGTATTGAAGGGTGTTTCAGTTTTACAACGGAAAAACATGCAGTGCTTTTGTTTTTCTTCGTCTTCGTCCCTACACGCCCGGTTTCAGTTCCCTACGGCATGTAAGGAAGGGTGTTTCAGCTCCACCAACGTCGTCGGCTATTTGTTGGGCTAACTGTTGCCTTCTTCATTTTTAGTGCACCGGTGGCGAGTAGTTTGGGATTTACCCAATTTTTTGTTGTGCTTACCCGTTTTAGATGTGAAGCGTCTTATGGCGAAGTTTAATCCGGTGGTGGTGGTGGTGGTGGTGGTGGTGGTAGTGGTGGTGTGCCGCGTGGCCTCCCTTACTGCGCATGCGCAATCACTTAAAAAAATAAAAATAAAAACCTCCTCTCCCCCCTCTCTCCCCCTCCTACGCTCCCCCCTCTCTAGGCATCCCTGCCCGCGGCGTCCACACTCCCACTGCGCATGCGCGTCCCCCCCTCTCTCTCCTCTCCTACGCTCCCCCCCTCTCTCGCCTCGCGACGCCGACGCAGGCAGCGTCTGCTAGCGAGTTTCTTGGTTGCAAAAAACCGGCTGCTCGCGCTGCACAACCGTTCACTGGCCACCCCGTATATATGGCACTGAATCTTGACCTGCAAGGTGGTGCCGGTGGGAGATTTCTCCTGTGCGTTGTTGAACAACGAAAATTCGCAGCGTGCGGGTTAACTAAAAGCGGACTGCGGGTCTCTGTGTCCAGTCGGAGTCTTCTGTCTCTCATTGCCCATTAGCAGCGATTGGCATGTTCCAGTAGGAAACACCGCTCTATCACTGCGTGATTTGCGCCTCCCCAGTTTTCTCTCCTGCGCAACGCTGCGATGAGCGCCAGCGTCAACGCCACCGCCAGTGTAAGCGTTAGCGCCCGCTGCTTCGCATCTACACATGGTTCCCTTTAGTGGGAGATGGTGTAATTTTTTTATGATGGACCGTGACTACATGACCCACGGTGATGACATGAGACGCCGATAAGCTAAGGAGCTTCGCGCCTAAGCCTAATACTTAGCAGAGCACACGGGGGAACGCCTGCCGTGGTAGCTCGACTGGTTGTGTGGTTGCTTTCGGGCGAAAAGCTTGAGCGCCGCATCACAGCTGGCCGCGGTGTGCAGTACGAAAACTCGTGTGAACTGAATAAAAATCCGGTAGTAATAACTTGAGACCACGCTTGACTTAGGTGTCTTGTTGCACTCGCATCTCGGCGTTTGTGTGTCGTAGTGTATTCTTTGCGTTAACTTTGTGTTATTAACTTTGGTCTGACGGCTTCGTTGTCCACTTACCTAGCGAACGCCTCGAGCGAATCGTACTGAAATTGTGCGGCACATACGTTCGTATTTGCCGTGTGAGTGTTACCTTTTCATTCTTAGTGGACCAGTGTGAGTGAGCTGTGGGGTTTGTCCGATATCTGCGGTACACTTGTTTTTGCCAGTCAACTTGGCGACAATTAGTGATTTCCAAGTATTTTGAAATATTTCCCCTCACTTAAATACTAAACTTGTAGCTGAATGTGCGCTCTGATGTCATATCTACCATAAACGCAAAGTAAAACCGTCGGGTTCGTAGGTGTTTTGCTTTTATTGATGTATTTGAAATTTAGGAAATTTTTTTGTTTTAATTTCGAACAAGCTGGACTTCTGACGGTGTTCGAAAGTCGCTAAGAAACGAGAGTGACACTCTTCACTCGTGCCAGTGATGAAGATGGTTCGAGCCGGCACGAAACCCCAGGTATTCTGCGTGGTAGTTAGTTGTTCAAACAAAGAGCCACACGAGCGCTTGAAACAGCTTTGAAAAAAGGCCCTACGCAGTCGCCAAGGAGTCACGTTAACAGAGGCAATATTGCGCGGCAGAAGCGCAGAATCGCACCTGGCGTCGCACCACGTGAATCGCGTAACTAGAGGGTGGTTGACAGCTGCCAGCCCATTGCAAAAAGGCTCATATATAATTAATTCGTGGTCATCATCAACAAGCGCAACATCAAAAAAGGCATTCACACCACTTGGCGTAAAGTCACGTGACCACGGACAACCATCCGCGCGCAAGGAATGGTTGAATGAAGGGGCAAATAAGGTGACGATGCTTTTGCCTTGATGTCTTTTGGGCGGGACTTAAGGACCCCGGCAATTTTTTAAACTACCATTGCCGACAACTCTCCTTGTCTACTATCATTCGTTTTTCAAGACGTCAGGACATGCTTCGCAGGTACCTAGTTCATTATGAGCAAAATTATTTGTAACAATTTGCATAAATTAACTGACCAATTTCGCGACAAGTCTACGCTTATCATATCTCAAATATGCCAGGATACCAAGGCTGGAGGGCCCGAAAAGCGGTAACTTCCTAAATTATTCAAGTAATTGGAACACTATATTTAGCGTGCGTTAAGTTCCTTTCTTGAGTTTCTTCCGCACAGTTGCAATCAACAATTGGATCAAAGCAAACAAATCCATAGCAGAAAAGGTGAGTCACCGTTCAATCACCCTCACACACCACACGAACGTGGCAGGCAATGCATTCAATCGATCAGTGGTACATAGAAGTGGACGAATGAAGACGTTTGGACAAACGGGGAGGAAGCCGGTGAAATGCAAGGCATTCATCGGATATGGGCGTCCCTGACGACCGTGATGGGCCTACGTGGAAGCGCACTCTCCTTCCTAATGATGATGCACGCGTTTCCGAAGACGCGTTCCTGTGCCGGATGCGCGTCAGCCACGTTGTGAATAGATGGATTCTGGGGGCTCATTCACGGGAGGGTACGCGGGCCACCCTTCCGAGACGCTACGGCAAGCTCTCACAGCGAGGGAGCGGCCGAAAGAATCCGTCAGGCTATCGTGACAGCACAATACAGCTCTTAGCGACCGAAATGAAACGTTGTTATGCGTGGCTTGCGTGGACACAGGAGGCGCGCGGACGAGGCGTGAACGACGTGCCGATAATTACAGACGGGCGACATTGGGGCAGCTAATGCAATCGGCACAGGAGCAGCCCTTAGATGAATGGACGCGCGAAACCGTGAGATGGTTTTCTAAGAATACTGGAAAATGGGGTTTGCCTAACGTGTATTCTTTTATTCTATCGAGCTTTTATCAATTTAATCTTTTCCCTGGTGAGACACGCAGATGCGAATGGCTTCTACATTTAAAAAAAAAGTGCGAAAGTACCAGTAGGAGTTCTCGTATTTATCCCACAAGTAATCGTCCAACCGTGACTTCATTTCTGCGCCCTGGTGCAATCAGCTCACGCACTCCCTTCAGTCACATTCCAGCCTAAAGTTGAAATTCCTTTGTACAAACCTTCCGCGTTCCAGAACCCCTTCCTTTCAAGAACGTTCACAGAGGAGAACCATCGTCCTCGGTACTCCACTGATTCAGTAGAACACCGATATTTGAAGAGGGAGAGGCAAATATTGATTTATACAAAGACAGAGAGGTCGGCTGGAGCTGATAGAGTCCTCCACAATGGTTGATTAGGAAAAAGAATCAAGATTGATTATGCTGATAAAGAAACTCATATAAAAGTCGATCACGTTATGCACAGCAGCTACACAGCTACCCTTGTAACCACGGCTGCGCGGTTATCATCAGGCCTCGAACCTGGAACCAAGCTCACCTAATTACGGTGTATTAGAGATACATATGGCTGAATAAACTACCTTTCCGTGGTTGAATAGCGAAACGTATTGAAGGTACGTGTGGAAGTACTTGCATGCTTCACGCGCGCCTTAATTACAACGCTAACTAATACGACAGCTGTCGTGCTTACCATTTTTGGGCATGCCATATTGTGATGCATATGTTGGTGCCATCGAAATAATAGCAAACGTCAAGCTGGGTATATTTTTAAAAGATTCAGTGGGCTCCGACACCCTTTCCGTCGGTCTCTCCTTGTGCACCATCCAACCGCGATATCGAGAATTGGAAATGGAAATCTGACTAACACAACCCCAACTCTCATTTCGCATGTAATATGCCGTCAATACTTCTCGTGATTGCATTTCGTGGTGTCTGAAGAGCACAGTAGTGTTACCAAAAACCGGACGGCAGCCACTGTCGCGACACTGCAATGCCCAAAACCATTCCCACCTTCCTTTGCCGCGATTCGCGGTGAATATTCACGGTGTCTGAAGAGCACAACTTCAGGCACCGTGAAAAGCTGTGACAGGAAATACTGGAGGAATACCACATAACATAGGAGCAATCGGACTGTTTTTGGCATTCTTCCATTCCGTTACTTCTATAACGAGGTTGCCCTGTTAGATTTCGGGTAACGTTCGCCTATTGCGTTGTGTTTGAGCGATTTATGCTTGCAATTTCGCGCTCTGTTCATGCTCAGTTTTTCGTTCTTTTCCTGACACGCATGACCCAGTAAGAGGCAGAGGGAATAAAATAACAATATATTTAGGTTTCGTGTAGAAGGTGGAGGAGTGAAAGGCATGGAGGTGAACCAGACGCGCATCTGGTTTCCTACCCTACACTGGGTGGAAGGGATGCAGTGAATAAAAGAAAGACGAGGGAAGAAGGGAAGAAAGCACTGTCAGGGTACATGTGCACCTGTCCGTTGCAGAACAACATGATTATGAGGCACGTCGTCGTGAGTGGCTCACGATAATTTTGACGAGCTGGAGTACTTTGACGTGCACTGACACCGCACAGCGCGTGGGCCTCTCGCATTTCGCGTCCGCGGAAATGACACCACCGCGACTGGGATTGACTCCGTGTCTTCCGGGTTAGCAGCTGAGCCCCGTGACCGGAAGGGCATCGTGGCGGCAAAAGGCACAGGGAAGGGTCACACTTGCGGCTAATACGCGCTGACAGGGACTTGCGTACGAACGGGCGTCGTTGTGATCCGAAAGACGAACGCCCACCATTGCACGAAGTTGCTGGAGAAGGGCCCCGAATGTAAAAGTGATGCCGAGGCAAAATAGGTAGCGAAGTAAAGGCAACTTTAGTACAACGCTCTTATTAGGGTGTTTCAAAATCGGTGATCGTTAAGTGAGCCTTAATGCTTCCAAAGATGAAGAAACGGGCGAAAGCGTATTCCGTCGAAGCCACCGGTTAGGCGCAATAAACCGAGGGATGTTGTTAATGAAGCGTGCCTCGCTACCCTGGCTTCAGTCGCTGTTACTCGCGGAGCGTCTTCAAGAAAATAATCGTACGGCACAGGACGGGCGTAGGCTAAGGGTGGAGACAAATGATCCTGTTAGGAGAGTCTGTTGACGACGAAACTATCGGCGTTATACGGAGTGCTCCATTGAAGCAAATTGATCCGGGCCGGCAACTTCCACTCTCTTTAATCGCAGAGTAAAAAAAAAAAAGAAAACAGTAAGGAGAGGCTTCATGGGAAGACGTAGGAGCCTGTCGTCGGAAGTTGCGTCGGAACGACGGCTGTTTATAATGAGAGGTTGCACAGGCCTGCGGCAAGCAAGAAAATTCCTCGGAGTAGCGTAGCGTCGAAAGATGAACGGCACGCGGAATTCAAAGTTATTACTATGGGCGCGATGAAAAAAAAATATCAATTACTGGTCAGCGAACGACATACACGTCGAGATGGAGCAAGTACAGTCTCTAAGGTGGGTAAATTTGGTTCACAATATAATCTAGCAGTTACATTTTCTGCTGGTTGCCAGAATATATTACAATAGTCTGGTGAGTATAACGTAGTCATCCATGAAATGCGACATCGTAGCATACAGTCTTCAGAAAAGAAGCGTTGAGAACGATGACGGCATGTTTTATTATAATTCAATAAAATGGGAACATCTTTCTGGAACAAGGAGTCACGTGAATCACACTGTGAAAATAAACAAACATTCATCCATTCATTCGATAATTACCCTTACTGAAACAAACAAACAAACAAACAAACAAATAAGCACGTTTGAGAAAAGACGTGCACGTTCTGTAGCATAATGTAACGCGTGGGGAAAGACAAAAAAGCACGGAAACAAAGTCGTAAAGTGTTGAAGGTTCTAGTTCATTCGAGCATATAGATAAAACAAATTTCACGTGAACGTAAAATGGTAAAGCAACGCTTAATTGTCAACGTCAATTGCATTGCTATGTTTATACCTGCCCTGATCAAGTGTTGACTTGATATATGCGCACCTCGTTTCGTGGGCGAGCTAGCAAGCTAAAGCCTATTCGAAGCACGAGCCGCTCGAATATCAACACTACACACTAGCGCGCGGCATTGAGGCGAAAGCCTGAGATGCCTCACCAAACGGGAAACTCGGGCGTTGGCGTCGCCCGTCCCGCGGCGTCGGGGACGACTGATGCGAAAAATCATCATGTGATGACGTCACCATATGACGTAATCATGACGTCTTATATCCGAAAAGAAAAAAATTACGCCATCTTCCCAAAGGGAACCCTGATGGGATGCGAAGCAGCAGCGTTGAGCATGGGAGCGGTGGAGAGGGTGAAGCGAGAGAGAGGTGACACGTACAGACATGTTTCAACGCGTACGTTAGGCGCGCGACAGGCGGCAGCTGCGGGCGCTGCGGCGAGCGCGCGGCAGGCGAGGGAGAGAGTGACGTCAGCGCGCACTGCGAGGGGAGCGTGACGTCAACGCGCAGCTGCGGCGTGACCTACTTGGCACCGCTCCAACACCTGCGGCGAGGGGAGCGCGTTGCGGCGCGTTCGTACGGACGCACGGACGGAGGGACAGCGTTACACAGCCTAGTCAAAGAGCTGCTTCGCATCTAATTGAGATGTCATCACGATGTCACAAACACTGGCGTGACGTCATGTAACGTAACGCCCCATGATGCCGCTCTAGTGCCCTCCTTTCAGTCAGCCCCATGCATTGACATAATCTGGAGGGGGGGGACGCTGCGACGAATCTTCACCCCTCCCCTTGAAGGGGAACCCGGCGCACGCCTGTGAACACGCACACATAAAATTTTGCAAACACAAGCGCTGTGTGCGCTGCTTCATCAAACATCATCGCTCACCAACTATCCCATCAGTAAATGTTAAATATTGTGTGTCTTTTTTCTCGTTTCTCTTATTTTCTCTCTTTGCTGTTTAAGTCGTCACTAACTTTTACCGCTGAGCTTTCATTTTTGTTTCAAGCTGCGGCATCGAAACGATGCCTTTTTTTTCTTTTTTTTGTGGAGCGAAGGTATAATGCCACGCACTAGTAGCGGTGGAGGCTGCGACGGAAGAATTTGATGGCTTCTGTGGCTGAAAGTAAACAGCCGGTCGCTCCATGTTGACCCCCTTTGTGCTTTCCTCTCGCGACAGTATCTTACAATGCGAACGGCAAGTACAGCCCCCGAAATTTTCAACTCTCGTGCGCTGCAGAGACTTTTCGGTCTGTAAGCGCCATATGATGGAACGAAGTTCCAAAAAACTATTTTGTGGGCATGTGCCTCATGGGTACGCACTTGTTCTCACTCTTAGCGGAACTTAATTCGGTCATATGGCGATGGCACATAGAAAAAAGTGCCGCTCATGCGCGATAGTTAAAGATTTGGGCGACTGTACATTTGCGAAATGCCTGCCAACACCGTCTCAATTCTTCCCTTTGCGAATTCGCGAAGTACCACTACTCGAACGTAAGGCAACACGCAAAACATGCCCAGGCGCTTACTTTGTTGATGCTTTCACTGATGATGACGAATAAGTATGTCCGAATGATTTTAATGGGTGGGCCTACAAACCCCTCGCTTGTTGTGCAATTCAAATGATTTGGGAACGTACGTTTCTGTCGCGCAACATAACATGTGTTAAAAAGACTTCGCGTGTTCCATGAGATTCGTATAGGGGGTTTTTTTCGGAAGCACTTTCGCGCAAAGGCAAGGCTCCGTGGTTGAACACCCGCTTGTTACACAGAAGGCCTGACTTTGATTCCCTCTCGGACCGAAGTTTTCTTCTGATTAATTATTTATTTGCATGTATCTCGAGTTTTTGTTGGTCAGGGAGAATCCTGATCTTTCGCTCAACGCGAAGGACGCCGACGCCGGAATTTTTACTAAGCACCTACTCAGTTACGCGACGCTAAAAACCGCAGGTGTTAAAAATCCATCCAGAGCCCCATTTTCCCCATTGCAATACGCCTGGTAACCATATTGCACATTTGGCATGCTAAACACCCTAATTTTATTTCTGTGTTATGAGGCGCGTAGAAAGTTGCTCCCGTAATCTCAGAGAAATACAAAAAGGGATGTTTTTTATAGCTGGCTAAAACCGCCGTTATGGAATGGGAGATTAATGTACAAAGTTGAAAGTGTAGGGCCTAATAAGACTATTGCAGATGATTACATATGGAAGCACTTGAGAGCTTTAAAACTCCGTTTGCAAGTCCATGTAAGTTAACGCCGCTGGCTGAGAAGAAATGCGAGACTGAGAATTACGGAAAACTTGAATGAAGGTAGATGGGGGGCCTGGTTCACATTTTGTTTGGTCAGGCACGGAAAATTTTATACATTTATGGGCTAATTATGACCACTGTATGAAATCCCTTAGCCACCTGTATTAATCTTTTACGACTGGCAGTGCAAACGGTATGGCAACAAAGAATGTTAAGCGAGAAATCAGAAGGGCGAGGATCGGTTACTGCAAAGTATAGCTACTGAAAAAAAAAAACGGCTCTCAGCTTGTACCGGAAGAGTAAAGACGAAATAAGCAGGGAAGCGTTTTATCATAACTCAAACGGACACGCTCTACTCTTACACGAGGTCGGGTTGTCTTGTAACCTGACGTTATAAACGAGATCCACTAAAGAAGTAGACGTACGTTCTTGCTGTGGGAAAACAAAGGAAACGACGGAGCATTTTTTAATGGCATGCGAATATATCCGCCCAGGTGTTTGGTTGAGCAGCAGCACGCATGAATCCATGGGTTCAGGGAGAGCGCTGGAAGATAAACATATCCGTGATAATAATAAGGTATAGACGGTTAGATGATTGGTGGAGGGCAATTAGTCACAAAGGACAAACATAAATTGCCTGAACACTGAGGTAGTACATTGTCGACAGGGGCAGAAGGTGGGGTTACGAATTTGTGTTCTTTTTTTATTGCAAGAAAAATTTAATTGAGCTTGACTACTGGTTATGGTGCTCGGCTGCTGACCCAAAATTCGCGGGATTGAATCCCTGCCGCGGAGGCCGCATTAGACTGAGGCAAAATGCTATAGCCCGTATACTTAGATTTTTATGTGCACGTTCATTCCAAATTCTACCACTGCGGCGTCTCCCATACCCATATCGTGGTTCTGGACCCCAACAATTATTATTATTTGAGGTATGCAATGCATTAGGCCAAACTAAAAGATAACAACAATAAAAAGCTTTCCGGAGCTGCTTTGCGCGCACAGGTCACCGACCCGTTATAAAGCGGACGATTAAAACATCCATCTATCTATCCATCCATCCATCCATCCATCCATCCATCCATCCATCCATCCATCCATCCATCTATCTATCCATCCATCCATCCATCCATCCATCCATCCATCCATCCATCCATCCATCCATCTATCTATCCATCCATCCATCCATCCATCCATCCGTCCATCCATCCATCCATCCATCTATTTATCCATCTCATTATAGTCTACCTCATCTCGTTTTCTCCACCCCTTCCAATATTCACACTACAAGAACTTTCCATGTTCAATGTTCCAATCATTAACTTTTTGCATTTTCAACAGGCTCTTGTCAATGTAGCAATATGCATAGTAAAGGAAGCGCCACCAAACCACTTGCGAATAATCCAAACTGCAAACATGACGCAGTCGACAAAACTAGCGCTGCCCCCACCTGCAGCCATCTACACCTGATAAAAGCACGGCAAGGATCCAAATTATTTGGTTCCCAAAGCCCGCATCGTTTCCTTTCGGCCCATTCATTTCCATCATCATCAACGTGGTTCTGGGTCTCCCTAAATACAGCCGGTGGTGCGCGTCATCAGAGCCCTCCCAGGAGGTCTCAGGCCGAGGAGGTAATCGATTATGACGGTGGTCCTGTCGCAAACACCTGCGAGCAACAGCCGCCTTCTACTGTCCGCCCTCTCAGTCGCTGACTATCCTACGGCCACTGATCGCCCGAGGCAGCAGACCACGCTCCGCCGACGTCATAGAGATTCGACTCTTTTGCCACTGCGTTTTTCTACTTCTCCGCCATCTTGGTCGGCACGCCTAGTTGGGCAGCAAAACATAACAAAACGAAATAGCGCAATCCCTGCCGTCTTGATTTCTTGTACGTGCCCCTCCGTGCTGTTGTTGATAGCGTGGACGTGACAGCCACCCCTCCCGACGATACATCTCGATCTGATGGCGTAGAAGTCCACGTATGGGCTTCTTGTGGGCGAGCCGTAGTGAATTTCAGCAGGATTATGCTATGCTGTTTGGTAAGTCTGCTAGTGTTCGTTTCCCATTCGTTTACGTACTGCGTGCCAGAATATATGACTGATTTTATTTTGTGTTTGTGGTTTAAAGCAACGGTGGCCATAATCGTACACGTTTGGTATGCGCCTCGTCTGAGAATATGTATAGCTAAGCTCGAACGGAATGCCCGAAAGCTATTGCCTTACACATAAATGTGCTATTCTAACTTATTTTAAACTAAGACCGAAATGAAAGAGTGCAAGTAAATTCTTTCAGGTGTGCTGGGCCATCTCAGTCCATTACTGTTTCATGTACAGCCTGTGGTGTGCTGGCTGAAGATTTGAGGCCGAGACTTGACTGCGTGTGGATGCGTACATCTTAATGATCTCATGATTTGGAGCCTTAGTGAATATGAGTTCTATGTTCAGGGCAAAGTATAAATTAAAAGTCGTCAGGCCTGCGCAGAACACGCAGGCACAGTCACAGCGAAAGCTGGAAGAGTGGCCTTTCTAGAGCCCGTTGAAGACTCTCGTGGGACAACTAGTACAAGTACTCATGCAAGGTACCCACCACGCCATAAATCATCGCAACTTTCATGAAGTGGAAAAGCATCGACTATGCCATTATTCGTATTTCTGCGGAAAAGCGTGGTACCGTGCTATACATCTGTAAGGCGTTATGTGCACTCACTTTGTACTGTGGCTTATGACTACGAAGAATTATGGCTGAGCCATTTGTAATGTGTTGGATGCAATAAACAGTTGCACAATTCGCATTGCGTGACGTCTGGTTGTTATATCGATCTATTACGACGCAATGATACATATGTTAACCCGATTGCTTGCCCGACATAACACTTGTAGAGGATGTTTTAACGCAGATTCCTCAAGCACCAGCGGATATCTGTGGTAGAATACTCGACTGCCACGCAGAGGAGCCGAGTTCAAATCCTGTCCGTTCCTAGAAATTTTTTCCTCATTCATTTTTATTGGGATAGCAATTATATAGACTCTTTCGGCTGATTTTTGCCGTCATGTCCCGTATATGTATATGTATATATATATATATATAAGTAAAAGCCACGAAGAAAAATACCCGCGGGTAACAGTGCGGGAGCGGAGGTGACAAACGCCGCTGAAGCGGACGTCAAAAGAGACGGCCCACCTCCGTCGCTCCGAGGCGTATGCGATAAGATCCCCCCCCGCCTGTTCGACGAGCCGGGGCATGCTCAAGGAGAGGAAACGCCCCTCGCGTCTTTAACAAGCGCGGAAAGACCCAAGGGGGGGGGAGGGGGGTGTCCCTCATGCAGCCACTGCCACCTTTGGTTTCACGAGCGCGGTCGTCGCTCGCGCACGCGTTATCTCGCAATGTCAGCAGCCGACAGCGGGCGGCTGGCTCCTACGTGCTCCGCTCTCAACGCGAGGACATTGTGCGAACAGTGTCCCTTGGAGCGGCCGTATGCTCTTAAACCAGCATTTTGTAGAGTTGCGTGAGATAGGACCCAAAAGAGTTAGCTGCCAGCCTCACTTCGATTAACATTAGAATTTGTTGCTATCGCATTCACTGCTTCACCCTTGCGGTGAAACTGTGACTTTTTTCTTATTTCGCGTGAGAGCGGTTACGGACACATGCGGCAGCGGCACCGGTAGCGCGCAAATACGGCGCCAATGTTAGCTCTTCCTGTGATCTCATCACAGCTTTCGCTATACTATATTTAAGTGCCAAAACACCATCACTGTCACCAGAGCCATGGCCGAGAGCACAGAGTGGCCTGCTTACCAATGGCTAGGTAAGTGGTGGGTGAAAGCAAAGAATAACACGGACCACCGGTGGTATCTGTCGCCCAGATTGACGCCAACGTTTCATATTGAAAAGCGAGGTTAAGGGCATGGAACCTTCCCGCTGTTAGATGTGCTCATGCTTTGTTGATGATGATAGTCAGTAAGAGTGGCCGATGTTCCTGGAAATTTTTTCTCGTTTTATTTTTTCTTATTTCTCGCGATAGTGGTTACGGACACCGGCGGCGGCGGCGTACAACTACCGCACTGCCACTGCCGTTGTGATCTGATAACAGCTTTCGTTGTAAAAAAAGCACCATTTGCCGCCATGCTGGTTGCCGTGTGCACACACCTCCACACTTCGTTAAACTAAAACTTCTTTAACTCGGCAAACAGATCATCATCATCAACAACAACTACAACAAAGACAATAACAGCGGCAGAAGCAGCAGTAGCAGCAGCCTATTTTGGGTCCACTGCAGGACTAACGTCACTACCAACGATCTTTAATTTATGGTGACTGTGTAAGCTAATTCACTTGTATGCCTCAAAATTTTGGCTGGGCGAATTTTACCCGGCAAGCTCCTATAACAACGATTACTTTTTACAAGCTTATTTTAATTAGCGTGTTTTGGACAAAGCATCTTGACAATTATTAAATATAAATAGATCGAAGTTGAAGTATAAAATATTCTGTACTTGCACTTAAGCAGGCATTGAAATTCAGTGATGGGCATTCTTTTGAACATATAAAAAGAAGAAACCTACGAAGTGAATTTGCTGGTTACGTAAAGCTGCAATGTTTGCGAGCGTGTTGAAATGTATTACCCAGAAATTACTTGTACTCATCTTGTGATACAGCTCAAACACACAAGGACACAGTAAAGGGCAGAGACAAGAGGGCTGGCTCAGAACTGGTTCTTATTCAAGGAAAACAACATACATACGGATTCAGAAGAAACCGCATTATATAAGGTACACACTAAAAGAAAAAAGAAATGTGACTCTTTTCGCTGAGTCGTAGCTTCCAACGTATATGGCTATTTTTATCGAAAGCGACATGTTCACTCTTTTTTGAGTCCCAGGAGTCTCTGACGATAGTATGATGATCTCGAAAAGGAGTTTGCGTGTCTCGTTAAAACATTTCATACTTGGAACAATCCAGGACTAGAGAAAATGAGCCGACGCATTGTGTTTTTCTCGAGCCTGTCTACTTGAAACAAGATCCGAAGATTCCACGTCAAATCTACGAGCCACCTTAAAACCTAATCTCTCTCTCACTGCTTGACTGACGGCTGACTAATACAAGTACTTCCGCTCTCACAGATATGCTACGCTACAACGATTTCACAGGTCATGCGGCCTTTGTGCCAATGAATGATGTTCATATCAGTAACGCCTAGATAGCACGTGCGCTCACCGCAGTGCACTGCCGTCTGCGCATACCGAGTTTCTTTTAACGAAGTAGTGTTATTTAACTTCCCTTAAGCGTCAGTTACCGCCACAGCCTCCTCCACCATCACCCAATGCGTCACATTTGGGGAGCCGAAAAGACACAAAGGAGTTCAAAGCGACGGCTGATGTTCAAAGCGACGACGGCGTGCCATGTAGGGGGGCAGCCCCCTACATGGCTCGTTCGTGCTCCGTCATGGTGAGGAGGCACCCTTAAAATTCGAACGAAAGCCCCTGAAGCTCAATCCTCTTCATCGCGCAGATGATTCGGCCCTGGTCGAAAGCAGAAGCGCTGGTCGTGCTGGTTTCCCAGTGAGACACCGCCACAGCCGCAGATGGGGGGACAAGGGATGGTGGGGCAGGTGAGGAAGATGTGTAGGAAATTTCCTGGTTTGCCGCAAAGTTTGCCTGAAGAGTGGAATAGGTCAGGGTGTCAGGCGTTTACTAATATGGGTTATGAATGTGCGGAGCCTTGCAATGCAGAATTCTGTCGGGCAACTGCCATGAAATCTCCCAACTGCAACGGTCGCATGACGCCTCACCGAGAGACTGTCTGCTAATGGAAAAAAAATGAATGGAGCGTATTTAAACAAATGGTAATGGATGGATCAACACACATAGAAGCCGCTTATATTGTAGGCAACGCTGATATTCCCGCCGACGGCGATCTAGCGATATGCCGCCGTATAGACCATCACCGCGATTTCATGATCCAGTAGACCATCGCACTTCTATTTGCCGTCAGCTACCAGCGCTGCCGCTACCACCACAACCAGCCAGCGCGTTACATTCGTAGAGCCAAAAAGACGCAGAGGGGATGAAAGCGGAGGTGGATGTCACACAGCCGTCATTATCACCGATGATCACTCACAGAGAGCAGGCGCAACATTCAACTGATGGTCTCCGCGACGAATACCTGCGTGTTATC
Organism: Rhipicephalus appendiculatus; assembly: GCA_030522465.1. NCBI lineage: Eukaryota > Metazoa > Arthropoda > Arachnida > Ixodida > Ixodidae > Rhipicephalus > Rhipicephalus appendiculatus. Next base: position 25,042 of record JALIZH010000386.1, read on the forward strand.
GCTACGTTGGGGTCACTGATAAGCACAATGCGCCCAATTCACACCGAAATGACAATTCCAACCGGTCTAGGCGCACTGCAAGTTCTGGATAACTATAAGACGGTCCTTCCAAGCATTGATTAACATCATGCATGGTAGTGCACTTCATTTAGGGCAGTAGATCTCCAACCGTACTCTCTATTAGTTCGCAGTTTGAAGACTTCTGGGTATGCTCTTTGAACGCTGCTATGCAGGCGAGTGTATTACTGGTCCTTTCTTGCCTTCTTCCTTTCTATCTTCGTTACCTCTTGTTTTCCTTTCCTGCCGTGTAGGGCAGCAAACCGGGTGCAACCTGGTCAACCTCACTTCCTTTCCTTTGTCTTTGCCTCTCTCTCTTTCTTAGCCGAGTGCTGACACACACCCAACCAATGCCCCTGAACGAGAAGAGAATAAAGAAGGAAATATGGTAAACAGCTCGCGTCTCCCCTCTGTACTGTGTGTTTGTGTGTTTGCGCTGAATTAAAAGATGAATATGCACCAATTCACCCAAATCGCTTATCCTCTTTTGTTCTATACTCTAGAGCTGCGTGCAATGGGTTGATTCCTTGTGCTTTAAATGAAGTAATAAATGCAAGTCACAGAATGTTTATATTAGTTGCAGATATCCTATATATATCGTCGTATTAGCTTTACAGATAAGCTATGCCAGTTTCTAAAAACTCGTATCAATAACAATGAGCTAATAAGGAAATCTTGTTTCCAGAGTGGTTACTTTTTTTCTCGGGAATGAAAATAAGTCCATCGAAATTGAGGGGCTGTTTCTAAGAAAAATAATTTCTCTGTTCACGGAAGAGATTTTTCTCTGACATTAAAAGCAAGGACGTTTCTAGAAAACGCCTGTTTTCGTTATTGCTGTCTAAGACGACGTGGTGCGACCGAAAATTGATGGGACAGCCATTGTGGCGTTCAGCTAATTAAAAAAAAAGTGTACATCTCTGCTGTCAAAACCAGCTGCACTTGGAAGCTTACCTATCAATACGGCGCGGCGAACATCCAGGACAACCTTGTCGTGAATGCCACCATCTTGAAATTGTAGCCGTGTAGAGTTTCAGCTTTTTTGCGCCAGCCTTTCTATCTGACAACCTCAAATTCGTCCCATTTGAGCGCATTCAGAAATGCTGGCACCTTCAAAGGAAGGGCAGGACATTCGTTACGGGAGGGTAGGAATGGGGTACCACGACAAGTGAGTTCATTACGGAGCAGGAAAGCGGGTATCTTATGCATTATGTTTTGACTGTTTGCTTCGGTGGGGGGGGGGGGGGGGGGGCGGAGCAAGGGATGGACGGCCGCCTCCTCATGGCCCCCCACCTCCCCAGGTGCCGTCCCTGCTGAAGCGTAGCGTGACTTTGTGAGTATTACCTACAAAAGAGCGATACATCAGAGCAGAAGTTAAAGGCACATCAGAATTATCAACAGGGCCTTGAGAGTCCTAAAGATGATCTCGGTTCCGAGAAGAGCTCTCTCGAGCCGCTTCACAGAGCCTATGCCGTATATTTCGAAGTATTCACTCCTTTTAGTCGGTAGAGAGAGGTAGAGAGGAGCACTTTATTGATTTCCAGCAGATTGCTGGGAGGGGCTCCCACCTAGGAGCCAACCGTTGGGCGCGTTTTGTCCGTAGCGCAAGATTTATTTCATTTCGAGTGGTTCTGTTCAAATGCCAGGATTTTGGGAAAATCTGGCATTTGAACAGAACGTGGGATGGGTGGGAAATAACCCGCATAACGGATGTCCTCGATATCGTATCGCAGTTTTAATGGTGTCTGCTCAGTCTCAATAGGAGGAAAGGTAATCGCATTGTTTTCAAAAGCCTCTAGACTAAAAAAAATGTCTTCTTGTTTGTCGCTTTCGCGGTTTATTGAATGATAAACTGATGAAAATACCACGCTATGGTGATTCGATATCTAAATCAAGAAGACGGTGCGAAAAAGCGTCGTCAAATTATGTGGAACTACTTTGTGCAGTGATTAGTGTTTGAAAGCTAGCAAACACGCGAGCCTTTGGTCGCTCACCATATAAAAAAGTGTTGGTGTTGTGGCTTAAAAGGTCACCTACGTTGCTAGTTCTTATAGGCAGTGTAAGGTTGAAAAATTTAACCTCAGCAATGTAAAAAAAAATCGGTGGGGCCTCATGTGCATTGGCCTAAGACGTCTCAAAAACGAAAGCTATCCGGTGGGTCTATTCTACCGAGTAGTTTCTATCCCGCGAAAGCCGCAATGACGAAATGAATGCGCGGCTTGTCCTTCATTGTGGTCGTGCCCTTCTCCCCAGCTTTTTTCTTCAAGGTCATATTCGCATAACACTTCGCCATAAGATTTCGCTTTAAATTGATTAACTTTTGAATCAGTCGATGAATATATGCTTTTATTTTAGCATGGTATACTTCAGCGGACAAGTTTTGTCGAGGTGGAGAAAAATTCGCCGTTAATAATAATAATAATAATAATAATAATAATAATAATAATAATAATAATAATAATAATAATAATAATAATAATAATAATAATAATAATAATAATAATAATAATAATAATATCTTGGGTTTAACGTCCCAAAACCAATATATGATTATGAGAGACGCCGTAGTGGGGGGGCTCCGGAAATTTTGACCCCCTGGGGTTCTTTAATGTGCACCTAAATCTAAGTACACGGGCCTCAAGCATCTTCGCCCCCATCGAAAATGCAAAAATTCCCCGTTGTGACATGCCCTTAATTGTCATGGGAAATTGCAGTTCTTTGGTATTTTTTTTTAATTTATGGCTATTGATGCGGCTTGAAGACGTCCCTGTGGAACGCTCAATTCAGAACGATTTTTTAGAGGGACATCATTACCTCCATACATCAACTTCGTCATTTCAACAACTTTAGCACTTTCGCAAATACGGGCACATCAATGATGTGCCCGTATTTATTTATAGGTACCATGCTGTATATTCACGTTCAATACTGACATCTCGATCGTTCATATATCCCTTAATCCAAGGAAAATGTGGCTGCTTGAATGTGCCTTTCTAAGTGCATGTCTGATGCGTGTCGTTAGAAAGGATGCAAAGACAGCTTTGAATCACTAAGGGTGCTTTTGCTTTCCTCCTTCGCCAATGAGAAATGAAGTTACTTGTTTTACTTTAACTCCTGGTGCATCATTTGGCTAAAGCAACACCTTCAGAATATGCCTAGGACAAGCAGCACGAATGGTGTCTTAGAGCCAGGTGCACCGGGCGCTAATTGAGTAATAAAAATAAATATATAGTTTTGAATTGATGAAAAAAAAAAAGACGGAATATCTTTGAATTTATCTTTCTACTACAGTCACTACAATCTGTAAATCGTAGTACGCGGCATACACTTGTAAAAAAAAAATCTGGGGATGACAGAAGAATCACAAAACCCACTCCTGGAGGGTCCGAAAAACGCACATCGGATTGCAGTTATTATTTTAGGGGCGAAGCTCCTAAGGGTGTGGGTCTGTCCCTCCTCTGTAGTTCTCGTAGTAGTAGTAGTAGTAGTAGTAGTAGGTAGGTAGATAGCCACGTATAGTGGAATGTACCCACTGCACGTGATAAAGATGACGATGACGCAGTATAGTGGAATGTACCCACTACACGTGATAACGATGAAGTATAAGCGCGTTCCAGTATAGTGGAATGTACCCACTGCACGTGATAACGATGACGATGACGCTGATGACCATGAAGTATAAGCGCGTTCCAGACCACACATTCTCTTTCTGCAGTGGATGAAAACGATCGAGCTTCGCCCACTCATCATCATTCACTTCGTGGATATGGCGTGGTTTTTTTTTTATGATCAACATTGGCGTCCGAGTTGGTAAGGAGAAGCTCATTTATTTGGTGCCTGAAGTATGCGTCCCATAGCTTTTGTACTGGATGAGCGCGATCAACTACGAAAGCCTTCGTTGTGATTAACTATGCTTACCTTGATACCACCCAATTAAACTCAAACGCAAGGGCACCAATTTATGGGCAAGTTGCTTTTGCATAGGAAATCACTTAAGCACGCACAGACAAGAAAAGAGGGAGTTGAGGACAACGAGAGCGCTAGTGTTGTCATCGCATCCCAGGACTATGGCTACCTGCTGATGGGTCCAGGAACTAGAGGGGTCGTTGGCATAGAGTTTCCTTTAAATACACTAGAGGGAACTCTGGCTCTAGTGTCTATGGGGGCTGCAACACACGGCGCTTCAGCCAGCATGGGAATCATGGGTAGTACACAAATTTGCCTAGTCTTGCCTAGTCTTCGTTCTTTTGGCTGCGTGTGGCCTGAATTCGCTTTGCCGCAATACGAAGTTCAGCAAAGGTTTAGCAGTTACGCTTCACCACCTTGATAATTTTAGGCTCACGAATTCAAATACGTTCATGAAGTTCCCAACGGTGCATTCTTTTTTTCCGAAACAGAACTAAAGCGCAACAATAAACAAAGCCACAAGTGCGTTCGAAGCCGGAAGCATGAAGACTAGGCAAATTTATGTGCTACCCATCATTACCATGGTTGCTGAACGATCGCAGCGCCAGAGTCCCCTCTAGTTAATTTTAGGAAACTCTATGGTCCATTAGTTCCTGTGCTAGGGGAGCTCTACAACTCAGGGTGAAACCGGGCATCGCCCGGAACATTGTATCGTGAAGAAACGTTTATATATCTCTCTCTTTCTGTCTCACAGTAACACCGGTGTGCGCGTAGTTCAGAACTACAATCAAAACGCTATTACGCTCAGCACAACGCAGAACGGGCTTTGACACCTCACCCTTCAGGTGAACCTGCACACGTGAAGTGCGCTGCAATGCTTAAACTATCGTGCAACGGCAGCTCCCGTGGTCTGACTGGATGTAACACACGTGTTGCCACATAGTATTTCATGCCTCATACCAACCTGAAGAAGCAAAGGGCGCTGCTCAGCTAAAACCAAAGCAGAGCGGCAGTTTTTGTGCTCTGAAACTGATACACCTTTGAAATTGACGGATGTGGCAACTGCTCACGGCAGTCTACACATTTTCTAGCTCTTACTTTGGGCAACAGCCGAACCTTACAATACGAACAAAGGAAGGAAGAAAAACACGACACTGTGCTGTCCATTCTTGCTTAGTCCATCTCGTAAAGTTCCTCTGTTACCCAAAGTACGACGAATCAAAACAGACTCGCTCACCTTGCTGCCTTTGCTCCAGCATACTTAAGAACGCGTTATAGAAGCGCGGTGTTGTACAATAAGTGATTAACGTGCTCCCACCCTGCTGAAGTGTTCATACCGGTCACCTACGGCTCGTTGAAAGCGGTTGCATTTCCCTACGCCCGCGTGTTTTTGAGTCAAGCGAGGTCGAATGTGGAAGAAGTTAGCTGCTAGCGTTACTTCGGTTAATATTCTAATTTGTAGTTATCGCATTCACTGCTTCACCACTGCGGCGAAACTGCGACATTTACTGTTTGGTTTTAAATTCAAATGTATTTGTCTTCGATCACTCGTGGAACTGAATCGTTGCCTTTGAAGCGCGACGCTTTGCCTTTTCACTTTATGAGCTGGTCGCTTACTACGTTATTAAGGGCGAAAGCTTCGCACGCCTCATCAAACGCTAAAATTTGTCGGCGTCTCTCGTCCTCATCCCACGTCGTCGACGTTCGCACGAGTTATGCAAAAAATCATCACGTGATCACGTCACCGGATGACTTCATCATGACGCCAGAGAAAGGCATAATTTGTGACGCCACGTGACGTCGCGTCGTGACGTAATCACATGACATCATTGCTTGGTCAAAGGTGCCCGGAGCAGCCAGTGCAAAACAAGGAGATGCGCAGAAAGCTCGCAGTGTCCTCCGAACCTGGACTCATTGCGAAACCACGTTAGTAGCTGAGACCTTTCATTGGGCGGCGCGTGAAGTTCCATACGTCGATGTAAAATAAAAAGAAGAAGATTGTTTTCTTCTGAGTCGACTGAGGCGGATGCATAATTGACCCTGTGAGTTTTAATGTTTTATTTGCATATTCAATGCAAACATGAGAACTAGCCCCAAAGACATGTTCGACGGCGTAATTGTTTGTACCGGTTGCGTGTTCCCCTTGCTTGTTCTCAATGTTCAATCAAAAGTCTTTCCATTCTCTTTGCTTGATTCGTCACACTCGCCTGTACCAAGACTGTTGTGCAGCGAACCAGTTGGCTCGTGGTTAACTGCTTTATTTTTTAATTTTCTGCCTTTCTCCTAATTTAACTCATCCGCCGAGATAGAATGGCGTTATAAAATGTCATGTGGCTACGTTTGACGACGCGGATTTATTCCCGACCCCGACATCCACCAATCGATGGAAGCAATAAGCAAAAACACCCCCACTCTTTGTTTTGGGCTAATAATAAGTAGCCCCAGGTAGTCTAAATTTTTACGAAGCCCCTAACTACTGCATGCCTTGTAATCATATCGCAATTTCACGCATGTGAAGCCCCGGAACGTGTATTCACAAAAGCATCTTACGCTACAAAAATGCGAGAAATGTAGACAGAGAACTTGCAAATTTAAAGCGTTGTGAACCCTGCTTTGTTTGAAGATTTAATGCTACTGCTAGCTATGTTGGAGCATGCAATCCAATGCAAGTAGTTTCGACATTCTGACATCAAAATTTAAAGGTACAGTGGCAGTCCTTGGTTCTCTTACCGAACCCGTCTAGACTCGGAGATGATTCGTTGATTATTTATTCTGTATAGACACGCTTTTCAGTATCAGTCGTGTTACCCTATCTACAGTTCCTGGCGTTTCCACGTGTCATGACTATAGTTCGGTGGTGGAAGTGAGCAACGGAGAGGCTGAAGGTAGTTGGGAGCAGGGAACATGAAGATGGCGCCTGCGTCTGCTGCGTGCCTTTAGGCAGGTGTCGGCGCAGCCGCGGCGCGCTGCGCATGCTTTATTTCTTCTTCTGTAAGCAAGGATTTGCAGCAGGACGAGGAAAGGAAAAGGAACGCGCACTATGGAAGAAACAAAGCGGTAAATGAGGTGAGGAGGTAAAAGCCGGAACGTTATTCTTTATTCCCTCTTCCCTTCCCTGTTCCCCCCTCACACCTGCTTCTCCATAATGCCATTCGCGTGCCAAGGAGCGTCAGGCGGCGCGTCAACGTTCCCACCAGAACGCTCCACAGACGGTGACGGTAACTGCGGGAGCGCCGAAAGCCTCTATCACTGGATGCCATGTTTTGTAGTGCAGTTTATGTTGGCTGGTTCGCTTTCGCTCGCATCTTTGGAGATTTCTTTGAGCACGCCTGGTGCCCTCGCACGAGAAGCCTCGCACGAGAATGAAAGAGACAGAGAAGTAGGGAGAACGTTGGCAACGGCTGGAAGCAAGCCGAAGCAAGGCAAGCCGAACACTGCGAGACTAAAATGACTGAAAGAACAGAATGAAGAGGGCGGTGAGAACAGAAAGAATGGAACATACGTGCGAGAAGCGCTGCACCGGTAGAGGCGTGGCTGCTCTTTAGCAGGCGAGGCGGGAAGCAGTTTTAGTTGCCGTAGTTGCTCGCTGCTTTTCTGCACGCCCGAGCAACTTCGTGAGACGAGAGAACGAACGCATTCCGGCGCTCCATTTGCAGAACTCGTGGCATCGCTTCGTTGTGCTTTTATAGCCTGACTCTATGGGCTTTCAAAGAATGAGTATTAGACACGGCACGTGGCGTGACAGGTAACTGGAGGTAACGCGAAGAATCGACAAATAAAACAAAGCGTTAGAGATGCTTGTGGATTAATTTACCCAGTGGGTACCTGTAAAAGAAGAAGTTTCTGCTGTATGGAAGCATACTTTGATTGTGGGCTAGGTTAGGCGCCTGTATAGCTTGGCTTAGTCGCGCGAGAAAATAAGTGAGGCGTTACGATGGGACTCTGTCGTAGTGAGAGTATTTAGCGTTGTAGTTTTTGAAGTTGCTGTGGGAGGGAAATATTGCGGCGTTCTCAAATTTCAATACAGTGCTCCGTGCTTTAGACACGGGAAATAATAAAAAGAACTTTACAATATAAGGGCGACCTCACCAATACGTCGATAAATTTAAAGCGCCACAGAGGCTTTTAGCCTTCCCATGAACAAATGTTTGCTTGAACTATTTAGCCGGACCCCCCCCCCCCCCTGCTCGACGCTTTGTCCAGTCATAGAAGGTATTGATGGGTTACGTCCATACTCCCATACATAAATTTATTCATTGCAGAGCGCTATTTGCGGTCGTTTTGGTAACTTGCGGGATAAACAGCGTGCAGAAGGGAACGTGAGGGAATGTGCCGGTCTAAAGTTTCCGGAGTAGTACTGTCTGTTCTGTGGCGAGCTTTAGATGTGGGGGGTGGTAAGTTCTTCTACCCAGCTTGTAAAGGCTAGAATGTCGGTATATTTTCTTGTACTTTCGTGCGGGTCACTCGGCGCTCGTGAATCAGTTGGGATAGCCGGAGGACGTGGTCTCTAGTAGCGGCATACACAGCAAAGTTAGCCGCCGAAAATTTATGTCCAGGTGACCAGTCGATGTAAAAATCTTGAAGTATTTCCTCCATTTTTTTTGAGGATTTCCAGTGCTTGCGTAGAAATTAGACCGAAATGATAATTCCTGTGGGCTGTTTTCGGATCCATGATTATGGTGATATAATGTTCAGTTCGCATGCCCATCGTAGCTGCCAGGGTTATTGCCGCCTCTTCTGCACAGTCGACGTCTGCAGTTTTTACGAATGCGGCCGCTATCTCTTCTCCCTAGCCATTGATCACGCTGAGAGTGAAAGCCGCTCTATTCAAGGGTTTTGCCGCGACGATATAGAGGACGTGTTTCCCAGTCCTTCGTAGGCATTTTGTAGAGCTTTAGCTCTTGTTTGGCCTTCTTTCTTCTTTGTGCTCCGGGTGCAGGTTTCTCGGAATGTTGGCTCTCATGACCTTATTTTTTAGCGATAGGGGGGGCTCGTTGTTTGCTGCTGAACTCGTCTGGAGTTGAGTAGCCTACATTTTTAGCAGCGTGTCTCTGCTCTACTTGGAAGCTTGAGTCTCTCTACTTGACTTGTCTTAGGGGCGTCTGCTAGTTCATTCCATGTAATATGAAGGCCGAGCTTTTGTAGCTTTTCTGTGGATATAGAGGGTGGAAGTACCAGAACAAGCTTGTATGTTTTCCGGATTAGAGTGTCCAGCTTGTCCATCTCGTTGTTCCTGGAGACCAACAGATGGGGTGCCGTAAATAATTATAGTAATTATGAGAGCTTGAATAAAGTTGAGCGAGTCCTCTTCCTTTAGGCCATGTTTTCTGCTGTTCACCCTTTTCACCAGGTGCGTCACCTAAGTGTCTGCTGGAGCTTCGGTACGGTGGCAAGACCACCACCATCCTTCTGGAAAGTGACGTTTAGGATACGGAGTACGCTATCCTAGAGTACGTTGATTCTATTTAGGGTCAACACTGGATCAGGCGTCTCCTGGGGAGGCCGTCCTCTTGACCTTTTCTTTTACGATTAGTAACTAGGACTTTCCTGGGGCGCATGAGAGACCACTGGTGTGAGTATCACTCGGTCTTGTTGATGGCTTCTTGCAAGGCATCTTGTTTCTCAGGCATAGATCCCGTGTAAGTACATAGTGTCAGGTCGTCTGCGTAAATTGCATGTCAGACACTCGATGTTGCTCAAAAGGTTTGGCAGTTCTATATCATCGTAGGTATATTGAACAGCAACAACGAGATTACCGATTCCTGAGGGGTTCCTCCTTGCGTTCATTTTATCTCATTATTCATGAGATTTCCGGAGCCTATCGTTGTCCTCCGAGCTCTCAAGAAGTCGTGGACATAGTTGTCCGGGACTTCTTGACAGTTGGTCTCTTGTGAGTTTCTTAGCACTGCTTCATGGGACCGGCTGTCGAACGCCCCTTTCACATCCTGGGCTTTGATGGCACTCTTACTGGTGGTGCTTTAAGCTGGAGTAAAATGGTATTCTGCTTTAAGCTGGAGTAAAATATTTCCAGTGGAAATTGAGGCCGGAAACTGAATATTGTGTTCGGTAGGTGCTACTATTCATCCAAGTAGTGAGAGAGTCGATTGTGCACCATGTGCTCGAATAGTTTTCAGCGCACGACATGAGAGAGATCGGGTGGAGGGGCTGTATTGCAAAGGATTACCCAGGTTTTCGAATGATAAATTTCTTTACGTTATTCCGAATGCATTCGGGTTATTACCAAGCTTGTTATTCACGGCGAAAGAGCACAGTGACTAACAGATCCTAGCAGTCGGAAGGTGGAAAAGATCAAATGAAATCCAAGAAAATATATCATCGTCGTATTTACTAGAGAAGTAAGCCTGATCGAGGCGATGCAGACTGGTTAGGGCTTTTCAAATAAAGTAATGTAAAGTAACATGAACAGAAACTCTGAGGGCTGACATTGCCTCAAAAAAGAAGGCGTAGGATCTAAAGATGAAGTAAATAGATGGTGTGCTGATTGGAAAGGTGGGGTTTGGCCTACCGTGAATGTACCTCACAGTCCATCATAAAGGCAGATATTTGCACTAGACCTCAGCAGTACAGAGCAGGGCGTCCACAAAAAAGTGGCCGTTTAATGCCAGATCTTGTAGACGGTTATATAGCTGGAAGTCAAGAAATGCATATTAGATGTGAAGCATCTTATGGCGAAGCTTACTCCGGTGGTGGTGGTGTGCCGCGTGGCCTCCCTTACTGCGCATGCGCAAACCCTTTAAAAAAATAAAAAACCTCCTTCCTCCTCTCTCTCCTCTAGGCGTCCCTCCCCGCAGCAACCACACCCTCACTGCGCATGCGCCTCCCCACCTCTCTCCCCTCCTACGCTCCCCCCTCTCTCATCTAGGCATCCCTGCCTGCGGCGTCTACACTCCCACTGCGCATGAGCGTCCCCCCCTCTATCTCCTCTCCTACGCTCCCCCCTCTCTCCTCTAGGCATCCCTGACCGCGGCGTCCACACTCCCACTGCGCATGCGCGTCCCCCCCTCTCTCTCCTCTCCTACGCTCCCCCCCCTCTCTCCTCTAGGCATCCCTGCCCGCGGCGTCCGCACTCCCACTGCGCATGCGTCCCCTCCTCTCCTACGCTCCCCCCTCTCTCCTCGCGACGCCGACGCAGGCAGCGTCTGCTAGCGAGTTTCTTGGTTGAATAAACCGACTGTTCGTGCTCCACAACCGTTCCCTGGCCACCCCGTATATATGGCAATGGATCTTGACCTGCAAGGTGGTGCCGGTGGGAGATTTCTGCTGTGCGTTGTTGAACAATAAAAATTCGCAGCGTGCGCGTTAACTAAAAGCGGACTGCGGGTCTCTGTGTCCAGTCGGAGTCTTCTGTCTCTCATTGCACATTAGTAGCGATTGGCATGTTCCAGTAGGAAACACCGCTCCATCACTGCGTGCTTTGCGCCTCCCCAGTTTTCTCTCCTGCGCAGCGCTGCGATGAGCGCCAGCGTCAACGCCGCCGCCAGTGTAAGCGTTAGCGCCCGCTGCTTCACACCTACACATGGTTCCCTTTAGCGGGAGATGGTGCAATTTTTTTGGGGAGTTCTTCCTGAACGTTTTAGAAATAAAAAACTTAGAAATGTTTTAAAATGAACATCTTTCATCAAGCAAAAATGAGGCTTGCTTTATACCATAAAAATGATATATTCATCCTTACACAGCACTGTGTCTGTCTGTGGAATATATTCGCAGCTATAAGTTAGTCTCAGGCTGAACCTACGATTGAACTAAGATACTTTTTAAAGTATGTTTTTTTGCGTGAGTCGCTCTCTTTATCTCAGAATCTGAGGCATGGATTGAATGTAGAGTTGATTTTCAAGCGGTTATTTTTTTTATCCCTTTCACACCTTATAGGTACAGAAAGAAAGCTTCCCCAACTCATCGGTTCAGAAGGAGCAGAAGCTCTGCAGACAAGGTTGCGTTGGTGGCTACTTTGCGCCATGTTGGTTACTTTATGATCCCGTCTCACGACCAAAAATCTCAGGTTGGGACCATGGCTACTTTCTGGCTACTTTTAACTTCTGCTTTGGCACAATATGTGACGATTGTTCGTATTACTTGCAGATAAAACAGACTATTTCCAGGCAGTTCTTTCCCATCAGTCTATGCGCGCGCATCCTACCCTCACCAACGTGCTGGTGCGCATCGAGGCAACGCAACGCAACGCACAAAGAACCTGCAAATAGGAAAGGGCATAGTTGCATGCATGTTCGTGAAACGTGTAATTAGCTCGCTGCTCATGCTGCCCGCCAGCTATGCTGATTTCACGCGCAAGTTTCTAAATCTGAGGCACAGCACGTGTTCTCGTATGTACTTGACAAAAACAGAGATCCGTGACAGTATTAAGCTAGACTGTTCATCTCGACCAGATTTGAATAGTTGAAGCTTTACTGGTAATATGCAGGCTCTACTAATCAGATTCGATCTGCGGCTTCAAGTGAAAACTGCCTCAACATGTAATGTCCGTAATGGCTTATTGGCTGGAGTATTCCAAAGTTTCTCTTTATATGGCGAGAACTCTATTATTCTATATAAACTATATGCATGGCGCACTGAAATTATGATAATCTACTCTAAATCTATCTATTCTATATAAACTATATGCGTGGCGCACTGAATTTATTCTAATTTCCTGTTTTATGTGAACTTTTTTTGTCGCTTCAAGACGAAGCAATAAGAAAAATTGTGCTTTCATCTCTACGGTCTTCTTTATTCAAAATGACATTATTTATTGTTCAATAATAACAGCTCTACTCGTAATCTCGCTTCTGTTCGACTTTGCTACGAATTCGGCGATAAAATTAAATTACGTGGCTACTTTGGCTACTTGTAGCTTGATTTATGGTTACTTTTCAAATCCACCTATACGGCCACCCTGTCTGCAGACAAAGCTATGCATCCAGATAACGAGAAGAACGGACAGGAAACTCGGGAACGTCGATAGGGGAAGGCAGGCCAAACGCCAAGTCGATTCAGCCCCGACCGCGGAACTACATCGAGGAGGATGAGCATTTGCATAAAAAGTATGGGCGTTCATTCAGGCCTACGTCACCGAGAAGAAAGGCCAGATCGATATCGCTCCGTGGCTGGTGAACGCTCGCCCTTGAAGGCTGAGGTGGACAGGCGGGAAGCAGCAGTGGAAGCCGGAAGCGGTTGTCGTGGTATACTTGAAACGTCCTGGCTTTAAGGAGAGAGAAGGAATTTCGTTTCGTTCTCTTTGTTTCCGTCTTCCCTTTCGTCTTTGATGTTCTAGTGCGTGCGCAACGCACCGGCTGAGAAGACTTCCTTGTTCTGGGTCATACGCGTATGCTCGCTGCTCTTCATATGCTTCTCTGCTTAGGATTGCGCTATGCACGTCTCGCTTACGGGCCTCAGCAGCCGCTTGCCTTTTATTAGATGACTCTCCTATAATACGTAGAGACGTGAAAGGCAGCCAGATGGGCCAAGCTACGCTTGCGGTGACTGGTCGCTGGAGTTGTCATTCTAAATAAAATAATAGTTCGATGATTTGGAGGAGGCCGAAGAAATACAGTTTGTCATTTTTCACTTCCCATAAGTTAGGGCGCTTGACTGATGGGGTAGATTTCAAGCTACTTTGAAAACACGGAAGCTTGGACGTAGTTTGTTAGACATGCTAAATTAACTGCACATCAGCGAAGGACGAGGACAGCGCTCGTCCTGTTGGACCTTCTCGTATGTAATTTTCTTCATGTCTCTGTTGACTGCTACAGGTCGCATTTCGCGGATTCGTTTTATGACGTGTTGAATTTGTGAAAATGCGTGGGGTTAGGTACTAATGTCCCTTCATTCATGATGTTTATAAGGGATACAAGTGTGCGCTTTCGTAGCTTGCACAGTTACCAGAGACGTAGTACATTCGACATAAGCGTGTTTTGCTGTAATATACAATTTTGTTAGCGATAAAAAACTTTAAAGAGGAAGGTCTGTCACGTGAACGTTTCATTCAGATACTTTTTTTAACTTTCAGCAGCACAGTGCGCGTATGAGAACACACGTTAGGCCTAATGGGTCGATCGACCCATTAGGACTGGCTATGGGCTGTGGGTGCAGCAATCTCCTTGACTTTGGTCTTGCGCAGTTCAGTAGCATAAGATGGCTTACTAAGATTATTTCCAGCTCTGCGATTTAACCGCGCACTTCGTCTTGTGAAGTGGCATGTCGTGTGTCCGCCATCACCAACAGAGCTGTCACGGTACAACGTAACTCTCTACTGTTTTGCTTTTATTCGGAATGTACCGTCATATCCCTCCCTCGCTTGTCGTATTGGTCGAAGATTTTGAGCCCGTGCTCAATTCGCCTGTCAATCAACTGCAAAGCGGAAACAGCAGAAACACACGCTGTTAGTGATTGTGTATTTCATGTCATATACGAGCCCTGTTGCTCCTTCTGCGTTGGCAGCAGTTTCATAACGGCATACGTACAATGGGCGTCAAATGCAACTCGAACAGCGACAAGCCTTAGCAATGGTATAGTTCGCGCCGCCCAGTCATCACCATGGACAGGCGTGCCCATTGTTATGATCGGACTTTTTGGCTTGGCTCCACTTGAACGATCGGGATTATTTCGCCAGTCTGCCCTGCTTTATTCCCGGGTCAGCGAAAGGGGGTTTGACGAGGTGCGCCGACGGGTACAGTGCATGATTGTCATGTTGTCGCCGCTACTGGTGCTCTTCGGACAGGTTAGCTCTTTGTCCCTCCATCAAGATCTGACCCCTCGTAAACTGTGGAATGCGCGACCCCCCAGAGCTCGCCTAAAAGGGTGCCGCATAGATGAGCACAGTATAATGAAGGATACTAAGATTTTCTCTCGTATCAAATTTTCCTAATGGTTTTGATTTCTAATGTTTGGCCGTCTGCTGCTGAGCAAGGAATACGCCGATTGTTTGTAAGTTTAATCATCATCCTGCATCATGTAAAAACACGCTACCATGTAAATACTGTAAATAAACGTTCCTGTTGTCAGCTCCGGCTACTCTGCTCGACTTGTCCCTGCGACATGGCTGGTTCCGGTCCCATGGGCAGACCCCCGACTACATCACCATGCGCAGTGCTGCTGAATTGGATGTGCGCGCATGTCACTGGCGATGACTGGAGTGCGCGCTCTTATACCATCGCTAAGGCTTGCCGCTGTTCAGATTCCATTTGATGACGATAGTAAACGCCCTATATCTGATTCCCGGCAGCTTCTAGAAACAAGACGCGTACTGCCACGGCACAGAGAGTAAGAGAGAGAAAGAGAGAAAGGAAAATGAATAACTGCGAGGTTAACAAGTGGAGATCTCTTGTTGGCCACCATTCATATTCGTAAAGGGAAGCGGGTTTTATGTATGAAAGGATGATGCGTGAATAATGGCGATTCTGCCTGGTCGATGAATACCAGAGCTCGCGGCAACAAAATTGCAGCGTCAGCGATGCACGTGGAGCGGGAAGGAAGAACAGCGAGGAGCCTCTGTAATAAATAGGCCACGCGTCTCGCGTTCGGTTATAATGGCACAGAAGAGGTATACGAGAGAGCATCTGCTGGATGAAAGATTGTGCATTTTTCTTTATGCACTTGTTTCTGTTCTCTTCTAGTACAGAGGCTTGCAACTCTCTCCCACTCATTCATGTCTCCTACTCATGATCAAGCGTCATCCTCAGTGCGAGACCTCTGACAACAGCTGACGCCGCAAGAACAATGGCGGCACAGATTTCACCACCATCTTTCAGCCGACCGATTCCTCTTCGCGTTGCGAGTTTCCCCTTTGATGCTGTGCTGGAGGCGCAATCAGGGTATCGTGGGGAGGAGAGGTTGTCGGGAGAACACCAAATGAGGGAAGCGATGCGCGATATGTACAGACACTGACAATGCAACGCGCGTAGCAACAAGAAATATTCCCGGCAGCCTGCCGTTTCTCCTCCCGCATTCCTTTTCGTTTTTTGCTTCGTTTGTCTTTGCTTTTACTCAGGCGATGCCACGGACGTTTCCCTAACGATGATATATAGGCGGTGCCGAGCAGAACAAACACGGAAATAGGCTCCGGCCCGCATAAGAGCACGAGAGATGGAAAGCAGTTCGCGCTCTCGGGCCTTTATGATGGACGCCTAGCCGGAAGCGTAGAAAGAAGAACGAGCCTATTGTGAGCTACAGGGAGAACAGAGAATACGGGATAAAAAGAAAGGACACGGAATGAATGGAGACCCGATACAAGAAAACAATAAGAGAGGAAGTGAATACACGTACCTACATCGCCCTCCTAAAATGACCCCTAGAATACGTGTCGGAATTCTACCTGAACGATGACTTCCAATTTGTCTCGTTATCAATCGGAAATGCCCTCATTTCTATCTCTCTCTGTCACCGATCTCCGACACGGCGAAATGAAAGAATAAAGATCATGCAGAAAATAAGAAATGCAGAGCTGTTAGAACAGAATTTTTTATGTGTTTTCCTTGTATCGTGGAGCTAGGTAGAGCCCAGTCTGCACATCTTTCTTTCTTTGCCGGATCCGTAGAGTGCTGGCCGAGATATTTGGATCTCTATTTCAGTAAGGAGACCGCACAGAGGTGCAGAAAGCACTGGAGGCAGTTTCCGAGCTATGAAGTAGCTTAGAGATGGATGGTAAAACTTTATTATAGTCCTGAGAGACGCGACTAGCGCGCAGTGGCTTAGAGATGAAAAAAAAATTACACCATCTCCCGCTAAAGGGAACCTATGTGTAGATGTGAAGCAGCGGGCGCTCACGCTTACACTGGCGGCGGCGTTGACGCTGGCGCTCATCGCAGCGTTGCGCAGGAGAGAAAACTGGGGAGGCGCAAAGAAGGCAGTGATGGAGCAGTGTTTCCTACTGGAACATGCCAATCGCTGCTAATGGGCAATGAGAGACAGAAGACTCCGACTGGACACAGAGACCCGCACTCCGCTTTTAGTTAACGCGCACGCTGCGAATTTTTATTGTTCAACAATGCACAGGAGAAATCTCCCACCGGCACCACCTTGGAGGTCAAGATCCATTGCCATATATATGGGGTGGACGGTTGTGCAGCGCGAGCAGTCGGTTTTTTATCAACCAAGAAACTCGCTAGCAGACGCTGCCTGCGTCGGCGTCGTCATCGAGATAGGGGGGCGAGCGTAGGAGAGGAGAGAGAGGGGACGCGCATGCGCAGTGGGACTGTGGACGCCGCGGGCAGGGATGCATGGAGGAGAGAGGGGGGGAGCGTAGGAGAGGAGAGAGAGGGGGGGACGCGCATGCGCAGTGGGAGTGTAGACGCCCCGGGCAGGGATGCCTAGAGGAGAGAGGGGGGAGCGTAGGAGGGGAGAGAGGAGGGGAGGCGCATGCGCAGTGAGGGTGTGGTTGCCGCGTGGAGGGAGGGAGAGGGAAGGTTTTTTTATTTTTATTTTTTTAGGGGCGAAGCTCCTCAGGGTGTGGGTCTGTCCCTCCTCTGTAGTATGCAGTAGTTGTAGTAGTAGTAGGTAGCCACCTCTAGTTCTTGGAGTGTTCACTAGATGGCGCTGTCGTAGCCCTCGTAGTTCTCAGAAACATCCCTGTCGTAGTTCTCAGAAACATCCGTAGATGGCGCGGAGGCGCTCGCTGCGTTGCAGATGCGTGCTCTAGTGTCATAGGAGACCGCTTGATGGCAGAGTTTGTACTCCCGTGGTAGACGTGCTCACCGCGGTGGATATACTCACCGCTCTCTCCCCTCCTCCCTCGCCCTCTGCCACGCTTCCCCCCTCTCTCTCCTCTCCTACGGTCCTCCCCCCCCCTCTCTCGACTCGCGACGCCGACGCAGGCAGCGTCTGCTAGCGAGTTTCTTGATTGAAAAAATGCTCCCACCTCCCCGAAGGGAATCGTGAGGAAATGCGAATGCATTTCTTGCGCCGAGAGTACACGGCGTAGTAATTTTAATGGCGTAAATTCGCCTTCACCGACTTCTGCCATCGCCTTGAGAGGCGCGCAGCCAGCGAACGGTCGGGAGTGAGGTGCGAGCGGACGGGAGAGTGGGGCGCAGGGAGGAGAGAGAGCGAACAGCGAGAGAAGGAGCGGCGAAGCACTGCACCTACCCTCTCCTACACTCTCTCGCACCACATGCTCCGGTTGCTAGGGGCGAGGATCCCGCCCCTAGCAACCGGAGCATGTGTCTCACTCCCTCTTCCCGCAGCTGTTGCTATGGAAGAGGGAGTGAGAGCGGAGAGATAACACCTGCCGGTGCGCGGACACCGCCGCCTGACATAGCCCGACTAAGAAATGCATTCGCATTTAAAAACCGACTGCTCGCGCTGCACAGCCGTTCACTGACCACCCCGTATATATAGGCACTGGATTTTGACCTCCAAGGTAGTGCCTGTGTGAGATTTCTCCTCTGCGTGATTAAACAATAAAAATTCACAGCGTACATGTAAAATTAAAGTGAGCTGCCCTGCACGTCGCCATGACTCTCATCGACCCATTAGTATAAACGCGCCCGATCTCACGTCGTTGATGATGTACTGGGCAGGATTAACGGGAGATTCACGGTTTACCGATGAACCTCCGGAGCTTCGCCCACTCATCATCATTCACTCCGTGGATATGCTGTGATTTTTTAAAAGGGTTTGAGCATGCGCAGCAAGGGTGGTCACACCGCACACCACCACCACCACTACCACCGGATTAAGGTTCGCCATAAGATGCTTCACATCTAAAACCAATGTTTGGAGCCTTCATTCTGCCGTGTTCCACATTCCATTAACAACGCATTCCCGCCGTTCGCTTTGGTATGTGCCAGTGCTTTTCTATGAACGCATTTCCATTCTCGCTCAACCTGCACCTCTCCCATAACATTTCACGCAACCTTGATGTACATACCCTTAAAACTATCACACAGACCGGATAACACACAAACCGAATGTGTGCGTGTTTTCTTTTTTTAATTTTTTACCGCGAATCGCAGCGAGACGTGAGACTAATCTTCCTCCGTTCGCATGCGTTAGTATTTTCTCGCGCTTTGCGCATCGTGCAAACGCCATCCGCATTCCAGCGCTTAAATTGACAGACCCTTTGTAAATTCGAAAGTGCATTCCTTGAACGCCTGTGTCCATTGAGACGGCGTCGGTCAGAATGATTCCAAACGCTGGGCACAGCGACGCTACGCAAGCTAAGCGCGAGCGCTGTAGAGTCCGACGCGACCGGCATCCGTTTGCGCACCCCGGCGGCCACCTGGCTCCGTGCCAAGGCTCGGACGGACGGACGGACACGGACGGATAGGCGGACGGACGGACACGGAGTGACGGACACGGACGGACGGACACAAACGGACGGATAGACGGACGGACGGATGGACGGACGGATGGACGGACGTGAGCATGAGACATTAAAGGCTTTCGCCATAATAGTAAAAACGTTTGGTTCGAGTGAGAGATCCAACCCAGGCCGCCTGCGTGGCATGCAGGCGTCCTCCCATAGAGCTACGCTACTGCTCGAAGCTGCTTCAGAAAAAAAGGCTACATGAATGTGATACGTGGTGGAAGGAAATAAAATAATTAATAATAATCTTAGGTTCGAGTGAGAGTCGAACGCCGGCCGTTTGCGTTACAAGTAGGTGTCCTACCACAGAGCTACGCTATTGCTGGAACCTCCTTGGAAAAAAAAAAAAAGAAGACACTATATGAGTGCCATGTAGCGGAAGGAGTCTCCTTAACGCATGTAAAATTGTGTCGCACAAACGTATAATCGCGTCAGGCGTCAAAACATACGAATTGCAGCGAGACGTTGTTTTAAAAGCCCACCCATTGCGAAGCCCTCAAACATATTTAATCATCATCACCTGCAAAAGCATCAATAGATTGAGCATCTTCGTAGGTTCGCGTGTTGCATTATACGGTAGCACCACGGTAGTTCCGCGGTATGAAAATGACGGAGAGCGCCTCATTCTCTCTCCTGTGCAGCGCCGCGATGTGCGCCCGGGCTGCTGCTTCGCATCCGCACATGGTCCCCTTTAGCGGGAAATGGGGAAGTTTTTTATTTCTCGTAACTCACTCGCCAAAACACAGTATGAAGTCGAGCGCGATTTGAAGTTAGCGCGCGAGCGTCGACCAAGAACTACAACAGCGCCACGTCCAAGAATACTCTTTCGAGGTCGGGAGGTATCAGGGAAGAATCACTCACGCTGTCTTCTGTTCCTTAAGCTGCAATCACTCCCGTTTGAGGAAGGCGCATTTTCATTACTTGTTTTAAAGAAAACGGGATATATTTTGTTCAACTTAGCAAGCCATTCAAACGCAGCCGTGCCAAGCACGAGCTTCACCAGACCTTTCCCAGTAATTTTGTTGTCGTCCGCGGAGATAAGAGCCAAGAAAGAATACGCTTAATCGCAACGAATGGAAAGCACCAAATAGTGAGAAAGGGGGGCGGAGTTCATCGAAGGGATGATTTTTGTAGCATGAAACGGCCAACGACTGCGAGAAGAAAATGCGTAATATAGATTTTAACTGTTCCAAAACTTGCCGTTAGGCACCTGGGACGCTAGGCCTGCCGAAACTCACTCGATAACCTTCCAATCACGCGCGGGATTATAGTTTCGATACACGGCGGAGTGGGCGAGTTCAGAATGATTCTGACAATCTGCGCTTCTTTAGGCTGCTCCTAAATCTATTTTCACGGCAGTTTCTGCAAACTTTGCACACTTGAAACGGAACCGCCATGAGCGGCGGGAATCGAATGCACGTGCTCAAGCTCCATCTACCGGCCACCTAATACTGAACTGTGAGCTTCTTGGGTCTCAAGGGGTTGCAAAAAAGAAGAAACGCTGACAGCAATAAAACAAACACTACTTTAAAACAAGACGCGAACAAGGCTCCCGTACGGGAGCCGAAACATCTTGTTTGTTTTAAAGTGTTTTTATTGTGGTTGGCGTTTCTTCTTTTAAATGCGAAGCATTTCTTAGCGATCTTCGGCGATTTTGAGCGTATCTATCTATCTATCTATCTATCTATCTATCTATCTATCTATCTATCTATCTATCTATCTATCTATCTATCTATCTATCTATCTATCTATCTATCTAACCGCCTACGACTTCGTGCTCTCCGGACCGTAACGTTAATGGGAATCTATACCAAAACTGGTATGCCATAACATGACTATATGACGAACATAAATGACTGGTCATATCATGAAAATTATTATTTACTTGTCATTAACGGCAGGTTTTAATGCCATGGCCGTGGCGGTCTAGCGACCGTTTCCTTAACATGATATATACCAAAATTGGTATGACGAGCCGTTTCTGTATGACCAACAAAGTGACAGGTGGTAGTATGAAAATTATGACCTGCATGTCATGTATAGCATGACATATATGCCATGCTCATGGTGCGTTCGTGGCTGTTTCGCTGGCTTGACATGTGCCAAAATTGGTAGTGGGTGACGTGACTCTATAACGAATCTTAGTTACAGGTGGTAACATGACAATCATCACATCCATGTCATGTACAGCAGGATTTACATGCCACGCTCATGGCGCGCTCACGGCCGTTTCGCAAGCTTCATACACACCAAATCTAGTATTGCGCGACGTGACTGTATGACGAACATACACGCCAAGTGGTATTATGAAAATCATGCAATGTCATGTGAACCATGACTTGCATACCACGCTGATGGTGTGCTCGCGGCAAGTTCGCTGGTTTTATATACACTAAATTTGGTATTGCGTGACGTGACTGTATGACGAGCATAAATGACAAGTGGTACATGATAATCATGACGTGTCATGTAGAGCATGACTTGTATGCCACGCTCATGGTGCCCTCGCGGCCAGTTCTCTGGTTTTATATATACCAAATTTGTATTACCCGACGTGGCTTTATGACGAACCTAAATGGCAGGTGGTAAATGAAAATCATGACATGTCATGTTCAGCATGGCTTGCATGACACGCTCATTGTGCGCTGGCGGCCGTTTCGCTAGCTTGA
Organism: Rhipicephalus appendiculatus; assembly: GCA_030522465.1. Lineage (NCBI taxonomy): Eukaryota > Metazoa > Arthropoda > Arachnida > Ixodida > Ixodidae > Rhipicephalus > Rhipicephalus appendiculatus. Next base: position 46,990 of record JALIZH010000386.1, read on the forward strand.
TATACACCAAAACTGCTATTGCGTGACGTGACTGTATGACGAACATAAATGGCAGGTGGTAACATGAAAATCATGACATGCATGTCATGTACAACGTCATTTACATGCCACGCTCATAGTGGTTTCGCGGCCGTATCGGTAGCTTGATATACACCAAAAAATTGGTATTGCCTGACGTGACTGTGTGACGAACATAAATGACAGGTCTTAACATGTAAATCATAAAATGCACGTTATGTACAGCATCAGTGGCACCTTGCAGGCTGTCTTGTATTTTTTTTATTTGACTATACTGCAGGCCCTTCACGGCCCATGCAGGAGTGGGGACATAACAACAAGAAAATACATACATTGTCATCAACTCATAATTCAAATTGGACACACTGTATTACGTTCATAAATGATTCAATGGTGTTACAACACACAATGTGATTACCTAATTTGTTCCAGTGGTGAATAGCGGACGGAAAAAGGGAATGTTTATGAGCGTTAACACGACTTAAAGGTTGGTGGATGGCTTTAGAATGGTTCAGTCGCAATGAGTGTTTAGGCGGGTCTCGCAGGTAATGAGAACGCGATATGTGGAAGTGACCATGATATAATTGGTAAAGAAATTTTAGTCGCGAGGTTCTTCTGCGTTGCGAAAGAGGTTCTAAGTTTGCCCTTTCGAGCAAGCCTGTGGAACTGGACTGCCTCGCGAAATCTGAATAGACGAACCTAACTGCCAATTTTTGTATTCGTTCGATTTTACTAATGAGGTGCTTTTGATGTGGACTCCAGATGATATCGGCGTACTCTAAACATGGTCTAATTAGTGTTTTGTATGCATTTAGTTTAAGATGTGGTGGTGCAGTGCGCAACTTTCTCCTCAGAAAGGATAGTTTCCTTTCCGCTTTTTGACACATGGCCAAAATATGTGGTTCCCAGTTGAGGTTCGGAGAGAGTGTAATGCCTAGGTATTTTACTTGATTGCTTTTGTCGATAATTGAGCTTCCTATCGTATATGTAAGGTTAAGCGGGTTTGTCTTATTTGTGAATGATATGAAATGAGTTTTTGATGTGTTTAATTTCATGCCCCAAGTGTTACACCAGGAATAAATTGTCTGCAGTGAATTGTTGAGATTAACTTGGTCATCTAAGTTGTTTACGGCTGTGTACACGACACAGTCGTCGGCAAATAGTCGCATCTGAACAGGGTTTTCAACAGAAAACTGGATGTCATTAATAAAGATTAAAAACAAAAGTGGTGCAAGAACCGATCCCTGAGGTACTCCAGAATAAACATCAAGTGGTTGTGATAGATGGTCATCGATTTTTACGCTCTGTTTTCGTTTGGTTAAAAAGCTGTTGATCCAAGATACTATTTTATTATCAATACCAAAAGCCGATAGTTTTGTGATTAAATCCTGGTGCGGGACAACGTCGAACGCCTTAGAAAAGTCTAAAAATATGGCATCTAATTGGCCGTTATCGTTAATTGCGTTGGCTATGTCATGAGTTAATTCAGCTAATTGTGTTATAGTTGAGAGGCCTGATCTGAAACCATGCTGATGTTTATAAAGAAGTTCGTTTGTTTCTAGGTGAGTTATTATGGCCTTAAAAATTACATGTTCCATTATTTTGCAGCACGAGCTCGTAAGCGAGACTGGGCGGTAGTTACTTATTTCTAGTTTTGAGCCTGATTTGGTGCGGGTATTACATCGATTCCCACAATGCATGGGATCTGCTGGGTTTTTTTTTTTCATTTTTTTTCCTATGCCTCCTCTCGACCTGACGGGATTGCGTCATACACTGGATTTCATGCCTCAAGTGGAATAATATAAAATAAGGTAGGCATGTGGTGACACGGACACGAAAGGTGAGAACACAAACGCCGGTGTTTCTTTTCTGATCTCTTCTCTTAATTCCGTGCATGCACACCTACCTTCTTTCGTAAGGAATCCGTAAGAGCTAGCACAACTTTCCATTGTTTAATAGGTTTGTAAACGTCTGTTGAAAGTAAAACACCAAAATTATAAGAATAAAGAAGTAGCAGAAATGAAAGGAAGAATTACAGCTTGTTTTCCACAGCTAAATCTCTTGTCTATCAGTACACAAATACTGACAGGGATTTGCCATATTTCTTAGGTTCTTTGACATCTGTGAGAGATTTGCAGAACTGTAGACTTAGGGACTGGAACACAAGGGTACAGACTTTGGCAGCCAAGTAAGCCCCACTCAAGGGAATTCGCTTGCGAGTACGCGTTCCGACAGTCTCTCGAGGGATCAACGTTCCAACGTGATCCCCGAGAGCTGTGCGCACTCGCAGTCGTTTATGCAGATGATGGCGGCACACAGTAAGATCCGATGTGAAAAATAATACACCTCATAAACACTCAAACTAGACAAGATAGCAACGAAGATGTGTTCTTATGTTCTTTACAGCTCCGTGCGGCAAACTTCTCGAAGCCTTTGTGAGGCTTTACCTTCAAAATAAAATTTTTTTTCTTAAAATCGGCAGAACAACATTTATAATTATTTAGGATCATGCTTCACACTATTTCCAAGAAACTCGGCAGAATAGATTCTGAGAAAAAAAAACACCATCTTCCCAAAGGGAACCCTGATGGGATGCGAAGCAGCAGCGTTGCGCACGCGTGGCGTCACGGGTTGAACGGCGCTAACGCGGGTGCTTCGCATCCCATCAGGGTTCCCTTTGGGAAGATGGTGTTAATTTTGCGCGTGAACCGACGAGTCGGCGGTGTAGCGAGCGGCGGTCGCGGTAGCGGAGCGAGCGGCGGTAGCGGCAGGTGTTGCGGGCGAACGGACGAGGCGGCAGCTGCGGGTGCTGCGGCGAGCGCGCGGCAGGCGAGGGAGAGAGTGACGTCAGCGCGCACTGCGAGGGGAGCGTGACGTCAACGAGCAGCTGCGGCGTGGCCTACTTGGCACCGCTCCAACACCTGCGGCGAGGGTAGCGCTGTCCCTCCGTCCGCGTTCGTACGGACGCACGGAGGGACAGCGTCACACAGGCTAGTCAAAGAGCTTCTTCGCATCTAAAAGTGGTACATATATGTATCGCTGTCTTCATAGCCGGGCATGAAAAGTGTACGTATGTGTACCGCTGTCCTCAAGCGGTATCAAATTTAAAAAAAATATTTGGACACCAATTTTATTTACAAATTTAAGGAGGCTGTTTACTTTTAGGGTTGTTTCAAGCATTCAATTCCCAGTGGAGCTCGGTCTTTGCTGCACAGCTAGCTGCTGTGCAATTATGCCTAGCGCACGTGAAGGCGACCTGCGACACGTATACATCAGCCAACGCTAGCTCGCGGCGGCAGTAATTAGCTACACCTAAAGTGGACAGCGATTGACGCCGCTTTTAGAAATAGAATCTGCGCTACAATAAAAATGAAAATACTGAATAGACACAACTGTATCGGTGCGATAGCCGTTCTATCAGGGCCAACACCACCATCTAAAATCACGCCCCTAGAATGGTTCGTTGAAGAAAACTCAATTATAAGCGCAGCAAAAATATCTGTTTGTGTTGCAATTGAGCGACTAGGCTCTCTTCAGTAAACGGCGTAAAATGGGACGCTTCCCAGGTATGTTGACGCAATGTTTTGAAGGTGCTAATTTAGGCCAATGTCAGCAGATAGCGAGCGCAATCATGGCACGCGCTAAATCCAATTTGCCGTCCGCGCCACATGTGGTAGCAAAGTAAGAACTCATAAAAGCCTTCTTCAATACCTCATTAGATGCTGCCAACAGTATGAGCGGCGCCAATTTGGACGGTTTTTTTTATTGTGAGCATTTGAAACACAGTGGAAAAGTGGTGCACATTTGTACCACTGTCCTACAAAGGGTTAAGTAGCTTTGGTACGTGAAGGTCGAACGTCGTTGACAGAGGGGCTGAGTAAGATTTTCACGGTGAAAAAGAGGCAGCGTGAAGGCGATGTCACCCAGTTTAAGCGTCTTTATTTGAGCTAGAAGAGGGGAGTGGTAGGCTGGAGGCGGAGGTAGAGAGGAAGTCACCGAAAAAAAAATACGACCGGTTCATGCGCAGGTTTATCCTTGCCATATTTTCTATCCTACTTGTGAAAATGTGGGATAAAATCCTCCTTCTAGTTTTTTTCGTTCATCTAGATTCATTTCTTTTCGGTGTAGAGTAGGTGAAATCGTCTTATTTCTCACGTCCTCTCGTCTTCAAATGGATACATGCTTATGCATGATTTTCGCTTATGACGAGTATTGTCGTGGTTCTTCGAGACAATTCTCGACACGATTTTCAAATATTCAATATTCGGAAGACACTTCTGAGATACGGAAACCAATCATAAACACTGACACCTACAGTTAAAAAGGATTTTCCACACCCACTGCCGTCACCCGGAGCTGCAGTACCTAACATACTGACGCCTTAATGTTGCATACACACAAACACAGTATCCTTGGAAACAACTAAAGTGGTTCCTTGGGCGTGTTGGTACGACATATTGGAGGGAAACAGCGCGAAAGACGAAAGACCAGGCAGAGAAATATATATATATATATATATATATATATATATATATATATATATATATATATATATATATATATATATATATATATATATATATATAATGTAATGGACCGCAATGGGCAGTGGGGATGGGGCTTACAAGGAAGTGGACAACTGGTATGCCATAATAACCTGTGTTCCGGTGCTGTCCCCTGGGTTCTCGCTACTCCGCTTTACCATCTGAGGGCTTGCTTACCTGGAACGCCTCTTGACGTTTGGCGGAGGTTCTGGGTATTTCCAGACCTGGAACTCCGAAACCGGACGCTTCCCTCCGTGCCTGTCATGCCTGAAAACGCCGGGCCGAGCAACCCCAACCCTCCCCAGGCCTCGCCTGCAGCTATATATTCAGGTACGCCACGCCAACGAGATCCTCCCATCTTCAGTGGAACTGAAGATCAGGACGTCGACAACTGGCTGTCATTGTACGACAAAGTCGCTGTGGCTAATAAATGGAATGACGCCGATAAGCTCAGCTACGTCAGCTTCTATCTCTCCGGAGCATAGGTCGGCGAACTCACTCATGAGTCGACTCACTCGAACTCACTCAAACTCAGATGGAGCCGTGTGTCTGAGTGAGTCCGGGTGAGTAATATTTTGGTGAGTTTGAGTCCGAGTGAGTCCGGTTGAAGTAAATTTTCGTGAGTTTGAGTCCGAGTGAGTTCGGCTCAGAAAAATTTTGGTGAGTCTGAGTCCATGAGTCCAAAGCGCAAGATATAATTTCTTGAGTGAGTCTGAGTGAGTTCCACTTTTAGGAGCTTGCTCCTTATGCTCGGGGCTTGTCCGTCGCCGTAGCCAGATGACGATGACGATGACGCTGCTATCACGGCACAGCAGATGCAAGGTACTCACTATACGTCATGACGATGACGATGGCATGACGGCGGCAATTTTTAACTTCCCGTAGTGGCGGTGCCTTCAGCTTCCGCATTCCTGACCTTTCAGGTAAATTTAAAGTGCCCTATACTCCACAAATTTAACACTTTTTCACGTTCAATCTCCACTCGACGCTTTCGTTGTTTATTTTTATACGCTTTGTAATATTTTGGCCCAGTAGGCTCAGTAACCTGCCGGGGTAGTTTAATGGCTAAGGTGTGACAGCTTCCGAGTTGCGGTGGGGATGTAATAAAAGACACCCAAGTATTGTGATTTAGTTGCAGGTTACAAGAAGTGCGGGTGGTTAAAATAAATCCGGACTGCCACCACGGCGTTTCTCACAATCACGTCGTGGTTTTGGCGCGCAGAACCCCAGACTTCAGTACAACTTTGACGTAGCCCGAAGCGACGCCGAAGAGAGCAGAGTGGGTCAGGGAACAAAGGGGTGTTAAGGACATCTTAGTCGAAATCAAGAAGGAAATGGTATGTAGGGCATGTAGCAGGGGCATGTAGCGAATAGGAAAGATAAGCGCTGGTTATTAAGAGTAACTGACTGGGTTCCAGGAGAAGGCAAACGCGCGATGGGGAGACAGAAAGTTGGTTGGGCAGATTAAGAAGTTCGCGGGTCTAACCGTGGGAGCAGCAACCCCAGGACCGGGTTGATTGGCGGAACATGGGAGAGGCGCTTGCCCGGCGGTGGGCGTAGTCAGGCTGCTGCTGCTGCTGCTGAAGATGACGATGATGATGATGAGGATGATGAAAGACACATGGACGCTAGAAGGCACATAAGGACACCACAAAGCGCCAGAAAACCACATTGAAACCCAGACTTCTACTTTAGCAGGCACTGGTAAGAGCTCGTAGATTGCACATTCGTAAATCAACAAAATTGACCGACGACACCACCGCATATAAACAAGATTTCAACCTCGAACCAAGCTAGTGTCGTGAGAAAGCTTTCGCGGAGTCACTCACTTTAAAATGCTGCAACGTAAAAAATGCTTTTTGCTGGCTTCCGCATACATTACTCAGCGTTCGCTCAGATTTATCTTACATATATGCTTCTGCGAATGTTGTTACATAGAGTATTCCTGGAAGTGAGGATCATCTTAGAACGACCCTTTGCGTTTTGCTTTTCTATTATTCGCTTTTTTCCCTTCTTGTCTTATTTACGTTATGGAACGCATGGGTATTAACCCGGAAAGGAACGTTACGAATAACTACCAGGCCGAAGCTCTAGAGTTCTCCACTTTGTCGTTGCTCAACTCTGGCATCCACAATCCTGGCGTTCCTCGCTTAAGTGATGTCGTCCTCTCGACTCCGCCATTTACTCTGCGCCGCGGCTTCCATCGCATAAGTGGCGGGCATCGATCGCTTGAAGCGGCTGCGAGAGCGTCCACGTGGGCTCACTTCAATCCACTCGTATCTATTGTCGTGGGCCTATGCGCGCACGCTGAAGTGCACTTAGCGGCTTCCAACACAAAGTTCGTTATGCCTGGCGCACTAGTGTTTAATGCCGTGCCCTGCACCCTATGTGGCACACCGCGCGTCCTGCGCCCTGCTGTAGTGATTGAAAGGCTATCCGGTACGGATGGCATGGCCTAGTTTTACGAAGTGTTCGCAGGGCTTCGCTTTCTTTAGCGTTTGCAAGGTTGTATTTTATTTGATGTTTTTTTTCTTTGTCACTGCGGAGCTAAGGTCACGCATTCCAGGGTCAATACAACACGTACACTAGAGGACACTGTTTACGCCGCGCCCACTCTCAGGAAAAGAGCTATAGGCGTGCGCAGCAACGTTCGCAACTTGGTACGCACCTAGTGTAAAAGTTGAACGCTTACAAACCGATTTTACAAGCGCTAAATGTTTCCGGAGGGAAGGGCCGCTAAACCCGACAATTGTGCGAGTGGGTTCATAGTTACGAAAGATGAAACAGTAAAAAAAGACAGAACACACCGAAAAAAAAAACGCACAGAGCCTGCGCTGCCTACTACTTTATATAGCTTAGAACGGGAGGCCTTGCAGGGCAAGCATCACAGCTTAGGGCGTAGCCAGAAATGTTTTTTTATGGGGGGGAGGGGGGGGGTAACTTTGCTATATGTATGTTCGTGCGCGCGTTTGTATGTGAACGTGTTAATATGCAAAATTCGAAAATTTTAGGCACTGCCTGGCACCTGGGCTGGCTATAGCAGTGATGAGAGCAACAGAATGCAGATTACAGGAAAAGTTGCGATGGCAGGGAGGCGTGTCAAGAAGTTACCGAAAAAGATAAACAAGAAAATTGTAGTGGCGTAGACAAACAAATGTTAAGTGAAGCGCTCTCATGGTGTACAAAGCGAAGGTCACAAGAAAAGTATGCATCAGTATCAATTCTAAAAACAACTGAGAAACATAACAAAGCCTCTCAGTCAGCTACCGTTGGAAAGTTTGACGTTAGTAAGCGCCGGAACTGACAAGTGGATGCGAATGCAGTGAGCATGAGAAACGTAGGTACCACTGTAAAAGCTCGTTAATTCGAACTCGAATGGAACTATAAAATTGTTCGAATTAAGCGGAGTTCGAATTAGCGCGTGGGTGCTAGAATGAGCGGGCATCGCGCCACACTGTGCGGGCAGAACCCAAAGAAGCTACCTCTGGACTCGTTTTCACGAATTAGGTGATATACACGTCTGTGGCAGGTGATTTCGTGAATTTAGTTCATGAAGCTCTGACAGCGAACAGAATTGATTGGTCAGTGAGTGATACGTCAGAAACAAGCAGCGACATGCATGTGAGCAGTGAGTCTTAATGTCGAAATATATGACGCCTTTTGTGCTCCGAAACACGTTCATTTAGCAGTGAACGACGTTGGGCCTGTTGGTGTTGCATGACGAAAGAAAAAAACAGCGTTTAAACGACGAGGACAGAGAAGGGACGCAGCGCATTGTGTTACGTTTATTTTGATGGAAGTGTTAACGTAATCAAAATTAAAATTAATCAGCTTCTGTCTCCACTCCATGAGCATTGTTTGCAGCTTGCCCAAGAGCTCCACCACAGCTTTCAAATTCTTATCTGCGGAGAAATGCTGCTCATTTGTTGTTATGCATCTGTAGTATATTTGGTTTGGCTTCGTTGTGCAACACGTTGGCATCACTCTGGTTCGAATTGTGCGCGGAGCGACGGAAGCCAGGGAGCTCCCAGTTCCAATTAACCGTTGTGGATATCGACACGTTCGAATTATCGGGAGCTTTCCCCCCATAGAAATACACAGGGCTGTGCTGGGACCAGGGCGTCCATTCGAATTAACAGTAAGTTCGAATTAACGAGCTTTTACTGTACTAACAAATGTCCAGGGCGTTATGCATCCTTTATTTTATCCTACATCATATAGCGTTACCTATCCCATATTCAGGTAACTTGACCGGACGAAAGTGGCCAAGACTGGGCGTTCTGTCCAATGATTCAGTCGAAGTTTCTATAAATGAAATCACCTACGACCACAATTCGGCTTGCGCCTTTCCGGGGATCACATTAGACTAGAGGAAAAATGTTCTTTAGTCGTCGGATGCCGATGTCTGCAAAAGGCGGCACCACATCAGAACTTTGTTGTTGCTTTTTTTTTTATTTTTATTTTTTGTTGTCTATGCGGACAAGGTTTTTGTTTGTTTGTTTTTTTCTCTTTTTTTTGTCAGCGATGGAAGAACTGCCGGAAACCTGCCGGCAGTGCATGTCACTCTGTATGCTGCCTTTATCATTACCTCCAGCTGATCGATGAATCTTCCTCGGGTTTGAATGTATGCTTATAGGAAAAAGGCAACCAGTATAACTGGTGCCTCTAAGAACATAAACAATTCCAAGTGAACGCATGTTTATGACTTCATAAAGATGTAAGCACCTGTATTGTTGGAGATAAAGATGGTTGAAATAAATGTAAATATCTATGGCATATCTTCGCCCTCCCTCCTGGTTCTCGTGTTTCCTCATCTTCAGATAGCAACCGGAGATTGGAGTACATGGAGTGGATCGACACTGGAGCCGGGGGTGTTGGCGTCAAAGGGATCAGCAACTGAGACGTCAAACACCCAAGATGGCGCTGGCAGCATCATCCACGAAGCTTAGCTGCCGTCTCTTGAGCACTTCTCCTAACACGGAAAGGTATACAGCTGCGCGAAAGAGCATCCGGTTAGCTTACTACGTTTTCGTGCAAGATAAGCCTTGCATCCTAACACACTGATCTTAAATAAACCTAACACACGCATTTAGAGGCGTGCCTCTTAGAGAGAGAGAGATGGGTTTATTCACAGAAAGGCAGAGAGGTCGGCCTGAGCGATAGCATGCTCTAGCCTGCTACTCTACACCGGGGGAGGGGAAAGGGGAAGAAAAAGAGTAATGGATGACGATGGGGAGTTAGAGAGGTGAGTATATACAGTCCTGTCAAATTGAGAAGGTGTTATAGCCGTGCATCTAGTCCAGTTGCTCTTAAGAAGGCTATGATTGCTCTTACTACCACAGCTGCACTGTTGATGTCAGGCCAAGGGCCCAACACAGTCTCATCAGTTAATGACCCACTGCGAAATCGTTCGGTGCAAGAAATCAGTGTCTGTCGTTCACGTGCGTATGCCGGACAGCCACAAAATATGTGCTCCAGTGTTTCTGGTACTTGGCAGTGCTCACAATTGGGACCAGTGTCACTGCGTCCGATGATATGTGCGTAATGTCTTGTGTAGGCCACACCAAGACGAATCCGGTGGATCATACTTGCTATGTGTCGCTTTAATTTAGGAGGCATGCGGAACCTCATTTCCGGGTCCCATTTGTGTAGTCGCCGGTGTCGTCGCTCCGGTTTTGTCCAGTGCTCAAGTGTGAAGTTGCGCATCACGCATCGAAGTAGGGCGTTCGTGTCGGGTCTTGAAAACGCTATGCGCACTTCAGGGGCACTGTCGAGGGCGCTTTTAGCTTCAGCGTCTGCCTCTTCGTTTCCCATCACGCCGCAGTGCGCAGGAATCCACTGGAAGGTGACAAGGTGGCCATTTGTTGAAGCAACGTGAAGAAGTTCTGCAATTTCTATAGCCAAACTATAATATGGGCCTTGCCTCATTATGCAATCAATGGTCTGTAAAGCGGGTTTGGCATCGCTGAAAATCGTCCATACTCGAGGTTGCTCTTCACCAATAAATCTTATAGCCTCCCGGATAGCAACAAGCTCGGCGGCAGTTGATGTAGTTTTGTGGTCCACCTTGAACCGTCGAGCGATATCCATTTGTGGGATGACAAAGGCTGCAGCGGAGGTGTGTAGCGTGGTAGAGCCATCGGTGTACACGTGCAGAGAATTGCCGTACGTTGTATAAATGTGATGCAGGGTGAGTTGTCTGAGGCCAATTGAAGAAACGAGGGACTTCTTCGTAATCCCAGGAATCGTAAGGCTAACAGGTGGTTTAGGAAGGACCCACGGTGGCACTTCAGGAACACTCGGGGGGAGAAAACCTTGATGGTAGAATATTCTCATGTCGTGATATCGCTCTTGAAATGCTGCTGTCTGGGTGGGTGGCGGGGAGTGCCGATAGCGGGTGCTGCCTGTGTCGGGTCAACAATCGAAGATGTACTCTAAGCGGCTCGCAGAGCATGTATACACCGATGGGACAAGCCCGAGCCTCCGCGATGGTTCCATTCGTTGACGTGCATCGCGGTAGACCCAAGCATTTCCGCAATCCTTGAGCTTGAACGCTCTCTAGTGCATTCACACAGCTAGGTTTCATATTTGAGAGCACCGGCATGCTGTATCGTATGTATCCCACAAATAGAGCGTTGTACAATTGAAGTAGTGAAGATCCTGATGGGCCCCATCTTGCTCCTGCCACATTGCAAAGAACGAGAACAAAGTTCCTCAATTTTGATTTAAGTGCAGCGACGTGTCTAGACCACGATAGATCCCTGTCTATGATAACCCCAAGAAACTTGTGATGCGTCACGGCAGGTATCGCGGTTCCATTAATAATTATCGGGTATCTTGACATATGCTTGCACGTGAATGCAAGCAACGCACATTTGTCAATTGAAAGAATGAGACCCTGACGTCGTAGATAGTTGACTGTGATCGTAACTGCACGTTGTAGTCGAGCACGCAGTTGCGGACGAGTAACTCCGGATGCCCATATGCATATGTCATCCGCATATGCGCTGATCTTTACCGTGCTGGGAAGTTCTGCTGCTAATCCGATCATCGTAACGTTGAATAGAATCGGGCTGAGTACTCCCCCCTTGGGGAACTCCCCGGTGAATATCATATCGATCGGTGTCTCCGTCGCTTGTCGTCATGTAAATGGTACGGCCACTAAGATAACTAACGATCCAGTCGTACAGTCGTCCACCGATGTCTAAATCTTCTAGTGCGTCTAGGATTGCATAATGCAGCACATTATCGTAGGCGCCCTTGATGTCTAGGAAGACGGCCGCCACTAGTCTGCGTCGGCTTCTTTCCTCTTCAACGCTGGCGATCAAGTCAACCACACCGTCAATGGCAGATCGGCCTCTTCTGAAGCCATTCATAAATGTAGGAAAGGAGTTATTGCGCTCTAGAAGCCACTCTAATCTTGACAGTACCATCCGTTCCATCACTTTCCCGACGCAGCTGGCTAGGGCAATTGGCCTGTAGGAGGAGAGTGCATGAGGGCACTTCCCTGGTTTAAGCAACGCAATAATGCGACTGCATTTCAAGTTATCTGGGACTTTCCCCGACTCCCACGAGGTGTTATAGTGAGACGACAGGGTGTGTCGTGCTTCTGTACAGAGATGGCGGAGCGCAGCATACGTGATTCCGTCAGGTCCTGGTGCCGATGAGTGTCGGGAGGCAGAAATCGCAGCGGCAAGCTCCTGCAATGTAAAACATACATCAAGGCGCTCATCCGACGATGGGGGCGTAATGGTGGTAAGAGGCTCATTGTTGGTAAGAGCGTCAGTGGTGGTCACAATGAGGCTGCAGTAGTCACTGGCTACCTCAACTTCTCTCCGACCTTGGTATAGAGCCACAGCTCGAAATGGTTGACATTGCTGAGGAGTTGTCTGCAGACTTCGTACCACTCGCCAGATCTTAGATAGAGGTTGCCTAGGGTCCAGAGATCCGCAGAATTTCCTCCACCGATGCCTGTCAATCTTGTCAAGATGTCGAAGAACATGTCTTTGAGCTCAGCGACAGGCGGAAAGGTCTGCAGGTGACTTCGTTCTTCTGTGTCGTCGTTCTGCGCGGCGACGGATTGCACGAAGGGCCTCGTATTGGGAGTCGATTGCTGATCTCTGCATCGGTAGGTTAACCTGTCTGGTTGTGTCACGCAGGGAAGAAGCAATGATGTCCTCTACGGTGGATGGTACAGTCGTTTGCTGACAGCCGGTCTTGACAGATGCCTCGAACAGTGTCCAGTCTGTTTGACGGATGTAGCGTGTGGCTGAGCGGCGAAACCACCTAAACTGAACATAGGTTGGAAGGTGATCACTGCCACGTGTCTCCAAATCCGTGCACCAACATGCAGAAGACAGAAGGCTTCTGGACACAAAAGTGAGGTCGAGGCAGCTGCTGTAAGACGTGCCGCGAATAAATGTGGGTGACCCGTCGTTGAGTGCACTTAGTCCATGATTGCACATAAAGCTGGCCAAATCTCTGCCACGACAATTCATTGCAGTGCTACCCCAGAGGGGATGATGCGCATTGAAGTCGCCAATCACAATGTGTGGGCTTTGTGCGCCTTGCAGAATAGTCCTCAGGTGGAAGCAGTCGATCTGCGCGCTTGGGTGTATGTATCCTCCTATTACTGAGAATGTCCGCCTTTTGTGAGTTATAGTCAGGCTCACGTAATCGTTGCTAGTATGCGACGCGACGTCGTGTCTCAAGTACGTCAAATCACGCCGTATGCAAACGAGAACTTTGCTCGCACGTTGATCACTGCGAGACCAGAGCTGTATATACCCAGAGATACGAAAAGTCGAATCCATGTTTGGCTCGCAGATAACGATAACTGGAAACTGGTATTTGAAAACCCATTGTCTGAAATCCGACAGACGGCCACGTAGACCTCGAGCATTCCATTGCATAACAAGCGACTGGCGCATGCGTTCTTCGAACATCAACGCCATATTCGCTTATTGAAGAACCAGGAGAAGAGGCTCCAAAACCTCAAGTAGCTGCACAGCAGCCTTAGCAGCAGGGGTGTTGAGGCCGCCAAGGATCTTGCGCATGGAACCCATCAAATTTTTAAGCATAGACTTGACATCTGCATTATCCGTCTTTTCGTTTTCTTCATTGCGGGAAGGGGCACTATGCGACGAAGGCGTAGCCGCGGCTCTTGATGGTAGTGAAGGCCACTGAGTATCCGGCATGGTCAGAGCCAATGGTTGGTTGCCTTGCACTTGCGTGGTCTGTAATGGCGCTGAAGCATCTGTCTCATCTTTTCTGGCCGGCAAAAGCAGGCGAGTAGGTGGAGAAGGCACGGCATTGTGTGTCGATTCTGCTACGCGATGAGCACTGCTGCTTCGCTTGTGTCGGAGTCGTGAACGATGTCTACGGCGCCGCACAGCCCTTGCAGCTTCTCTGTGAGTAGAGTGGTCTCGAACCATCTTCTTTAGAATACTTATTTCATTCCTCATTTTGGGACATTCCTTTGACGTTGCGTCGTGGGCGCCTGAGCAGTTGGGACATTTGGCAGCAGCGTTGCAGTTCTCAGCATCATGAAATCCACCACAATGTTTGCAGGTTACTGCACCCTTGCAAACTGCACTGACGTGCCCGAATTTCAAACATTTATGACATTGCAGAGGCCTCGGTACGTAAGGGCGCACCGAATGCCTCACGTACCCAACCTTTACATATGTAGGCAATGTCTCCGACTGAAACACTACTTTCACACATCGCGACCGTCCAAAGCGATGGAAACCAAGCACGGGAGTCGACGATGACAGCAATTTTTCGAGGCTAGAGTCTGTGATCTCTTCATCCACATCGTAGATGACTCCTGTTGTCGTTTCCCTGTCATACGCAGAGAATGCGCGAACCGGAATATTTCCCAACTGAACAATCGCTTTCAGTGTGTCCAGTATGGTCTTCGTAGTGACCTCCACGGACATGATGTTCTTTCGGGCATTTATGCGTATTTCTGCAACTTGGCCAGGGGCGACAAGCTCAAAGTACTCCGACAGGCTCTGCCTGTTCAGAGAGTTCAGGACGTCTGTCTTCGATGTCGGCACATACGAGATCGTGTACGACTGCATAGCACTCGCCTTTGTCTGTGCCTGTCGACCAGTCGGTGATGTTCTTCTGATCTTCCTCTTCAAGCGACGGCTTGATACGACGGTGAAGTCGCTGTCCGAAGCCATATCTTCTACGGAGGAGTCATCGGAAGTATCAATGTGGACCACGCTGGGGCCGAAGTGGTCGCTTGCGTCGGACGCACAATGATGTGGTCGTCCAGGGCCCAGTTGCTGGATGGGGTTTTGGTCCCCCATTCTAAGGGACAACGTCCCTCGGAGTACTTGTTCTTGATTGTAAAATCATGGCAAAATAATTAGAAAACTCACAGAGATTGAAGCTGAAGTAGCTGTTCTCTGTGACCACTTCTTCTTCCTCCCCGTTTGAGAAGCCGTATGTCAATACGCGGCATAACATGCTCTTTTGTGTGGAAGATATTGAATTGATAGCACATGTATATTCAGCCTATATTACAAATAGTAATATCCCGCGATGCCCACAGGAAACTCAATGTAAGTAATGTGTGTAAAATAACAGGTACAGAACTCGCGCATTGAAACAGGTGGGTGGCCGGTCCCTTAATCATCTTTGAGGGGGGCGTCAAATCTGCCTTAACCTTCACTTAATCGAACCTGCACCGTCATTGTTCACAGTGCCAGGTTATAGCCATACAGGTTTTTGACTGTAATGGCGGCTGAGGACCACATATATTAATTTCCAACAGATCTTTTCTTGTGATTTTTACCCCGTGGAAGCCGGATGCCAAAGGCAGGTCTTGCAAGAGGCACGCCATCGCTTCATTTTCATTATTTAATATACTGCAAAGCGTGCTTTCTTTTGAACTCCATCAACGAGCGTAAGGGGGGGGGGGGCTGTGGTGAGACTTCGCCCCCACCCCCCCTGATGGAGAACCCTGCGCACGCCTAATGGGATCTTCGACATCTTCCTTCTGCGCAACCCAGGTCAGTCAGTCAGACAGTCAAAGAACTTTATTGAAGTCGTGAGGGACCGCTTCCCCTCAAGGGGGAGGTTCGGCTGCGGGCCGCACCCACGTTGGGACGGGCAAGGTGAGCCCCTCCGCCAAGTCCTGGGCGCTATGGTCTGCCCGAAGTTGGACGTTGTAGTCCGTGCTGGTGAGCGCCGATTGCCAGGCCTCAGAAGAGTTGAGTGAGGCGTCATGCAGTGCTGAAAATTAGCAGAGCCTGTGTGGGAGTGTACACCGTCGTTCCATGCAGTTAGGGCAGTTTGGCTTAATGTTGTGCATAAATTTGCTAAATATCGGCGGAGAGAGGCACAATTCCGTTTGCAGCATTCTGAGCGTGATGGACTGGGGCCTCGTGATTCTCGGATGTGGCGGCGGGAAATTCCGCCTACTGAGGTGCCCTAACAAGCTTTCAAGAAAAGTTTGTGCTGCCCCACAACTTTCATTGGCGTTGTAGGTGTGACGTTAACAACAACAACAACAAAAAATGGCACCCATGAGTGCAAGGAAATGTGGCTCGCCAAGGTGCGCCAGTAGTACGCATCTTTGTGTACCCCGTTTTCTAATAATTGGTGCTCTCTCGGTTATGGGCTTGACGGCGATAAGCCATTCTGATGCGACACTCTAACGATTTATTGAAGTGGCATGTCATGCTGCCACATTTCGTTGCTGCCTGGATATAAAAGCATGACTGTCGTTGTTGCCTGTAGCTACTGAAGTGTTGCTCTCTTAAGTACTTAAATAATGCTCCCATTCCCGGCCTTGAGGAAGAAAACACTTAGGAGGGAGCATTGCTATATGCGAAAGAAAGAAAGAAAGAAAGAAAGAAAGAAAGAAAGAAAGAAAGAAAGAAAGAAAGAAAGAAAGAAAGAAAGAAAGAAAGAAAGAAAGAAAGAAAGAAAGAAAGAAAGAAAGAAAGAAAGAAAGAAAGAAAGAAAGAAAGAAAGAAAGAAAGAAAAGTAGTACTTCAGGCACGCAGACGTCAAGCGTCTCTTGCCCCCCCTTTCCCCGAGACGGCAAGAGCTCCTGAATCGCTTCACACTAAAGAGCCGCCAGCGTGGAAAGTATGGGAGGCAACCCTGTCTAGCTCGCCCCTCGAGGACCAGCAAGTCCTCGTAGAAAGAGCCAGGGCGGCGGCCTTAGCCAACGGATTCCCTGAATGAGCATCTGGCCGCCCTTTCTCTGACTCCTTTTTCCTTTCTCTTCCCAATAAATCATTTTCAGCATCATCATCATCATCAACTGCGACTCAAGACGGGACTCTTTTGGGTCGTTATAAACCTGTATCTGAATTATTAAGGTGAAAGCCTTTGATGCTTCGGCAAGCAGGCAAATTGACCGTCGGCGTCAGCATCCTCGGCGCCGTCGGTGTCAACACAAGAGATGCAAAAAGAATCATCGCCACGTGAAGACATTGCAAATCGCCAATATTTCTGACTTCTTCATGACGTCACATAACGTGACGTCACGTGATGACGTTATCACAAGACATCGCCGCTTGGTTAAAGCTGGACCGATCCCGTAGGCAGCGCAAAACCAGATAAGGTGCAGAAAGCATCCGGAGCGCGGCGGGGAAGGATCAGTACATCTAGTGAGACGAAAAAGAAGGTGGCTGTCGTCTTCTAGTCCTCTTTAGCGAATGCATAAGGTACCCGGTGAGTTTTTAACGGCGAAGCTGTTAAAGCTGGAAGTAAGGTGTCTGTTAACAAAAACCCCGCTGTGCGATTGCCATAGCAACAGCCACAGCTGCGCGCCATCTGTGCTAAATATAGCCAAGCCGCGCCGCGGCGAGAAGCAGCCGCCGCCAGGCCGTCGGCATAGCAACATCTACAGTTTCTTACACCCTGTCTCAGGGACAGAGACTTCAACACATTCAGAGTGCCAAGGTTTGCGCGTATTCCGCATCCGCCCGTCGCCGTCTCTTGGCTGCCGCTGATTACGCCAAGCACGCAGGATCCAATTGCCGCCGGCGTTGTGATTCCCGTGCTGCAGCGCAACCAGCTGAGGATCAACCAGCTTCGCTGTGCCAAGATTTGCGCAACTTGTGCAAACTTCCCGCATTTTAACACGAAAGTGTTTTATGCCGGGGTCCACCAAGATTTGAGTGACGTACTTCCGTCACGGAAATGACGTCGAAAAAGTACGCCTGATCAGAAGACAAAGAAAAAAAGTCACAGTTTCACCGCAAGGGTGAAGCAATGAATGCGATAGCAAAAAATTGTAATGTTATACGAAGTGAGGCTGGCAGCTAACTCTTTTTGGATCCGATCTCATGCAACTCTAGAAAACACTTGTTTAAGAGAATTCTCTTCGCGTTGAAAGCGCAGCACGTAGAAGGGTACGCCGGCCCGGCCGCCGAGAAGGGGAGATGAGAAGGGGAGATAAAGCGCGCGCCCGCGCCCGCGCTCGTAAAATCGAACGTCGCGTTAGGCTTAGCAGGCGTGGTTAAATTCTCGGCGCGTTAGGCTTAGCAGGCGTGGTTAAAGCAATAGCTTATCTTGCCAATAACGACACAGCGTACCTGATGCTTTGCCCTGATCGTGAGATGGCGCAAAGCGATAGCTCATCACACCATTCATTTGTTGCTGTGAGCTTTTTGAGTGAGCGTCAAGGGCAAGTTCGGATCGAAGCGGGTGGTCGCGTCTGCGTGGGCTCTGCCATGTTGATTTTTAACCACAGTTACCGACGGTTACTGATACAACAATTAAAGAAATACGACGTAAATGCGATGAATAATAAACAAATTGCTTATTGATGTGCAGAAGCAGATGCTAAAGAAGGGCAAATGTCTCAACCTTGCCAATTGCAAGGCAATTATGTCTGGATCTATGCTTTCCTGCGCAAGCGTGTGGCTTGTTTACACCCCGCAGCTTTGGCAGTGCTGAACGGTAGTGGTGAAACAGAGTATAGAGCGACAACTGCTATCCTGCTTCTCAATCCCGAATTTACAGTGCAACGAACATAGAAGAAGCACAAATGATTGCTATGTGAGGCAACAGGGAGAAATTCAGCAATCGTGCATTTAATGTTTTAAGAATTACAACTGAAATAATGCGTAATTTAATTGCAACAGTTAAAACTAAATAAAATATCATTGTGCTTACCGCTTATTTCGTCAGCATCAAACACTGTTTCACCTCTGCTTGCCACACATGTGCGAATAATATGGCCGAGTGCCTTCATGGACGGCGCAAGATGACCCTCACCTCAGCCTACACCCGGAGCGCCGGACCGGTCACTCTTAGTCAACACGCTTATCTTTCGACCTGCCTTTCACCTTGATATTGATCATCTGTCCATATTTGTAGCTGTGTATGCTCCGAAAGGAAGAAGTATTTGCACATACAATTCCCTTGCGCCTCTATACTCACCGACAAATAACGTAAAAGGTTCAACCATGCCGCATCAAAGCAATGTTTACAGAAACGACGCGACCTCTACGTTCGGCTCCATAAGTCGCCTAGTGTAGCCGAGTAACGGCGCCACACTACCAAGGCAAGTAACCGATACGCTAGTATCCGCATGTATGTTCGAACTCTGCGCTTGCAAGGAATGAATATTCCGCATAGCTTTAGAACAAAGTGGCAGGACTAAATGCAACGCGAAACAAGGACAATAGACTGATGTTGCTTTTGGCTTCCCTATTCAGTTCCGAAAAAATGTTTACCTAAGAGACAATGATATCTACGGAGTCTCCGGGATGGGTTCCTTCAGCCGGAGGTCATTCACCCGGAGGTCATTCAACCCGCGCCAGCCAAACAAGAGATTTTTCAGCACTCAGCCCTTCGACCTGCTACGTATTCTTTTTCCGTAGTTTTTCTCCTAAACTGTACGGATGAACGGCAGTTAAAACACCGAGCAGTGGTGGACGCTTCTGGTTCTGCAATGTTTCTTGACAGTCGCTTTGCACAGCATTGACCTATGGAGACAGTATCTGCCAAACGTCCCAAGGCTGCTGAAATGGAAAAGAAATTTATCACTCTTGTGTATTTTTTATGGCTCATGTTTCTCAGAGTCCAGCATTTGGTTGCGTTCATAGGAACGTCCACATGGCGTGCATTTGACGCTCGTGGCTCACCCAGTGCTCCCTGTACCTACTACCTTAGCTCGGACTGCGTATGACGACCACAGCGAGCCAACAAATATAGTTGATCCGCTCCGTGATAAGAATCGGTATAACACGAACGTGAGAAGTGCCCTCTCAGAAGTAGTTGCATGTTTATTGTGCATTGATGTTTGAGAGCTTGTACACTATCTATTGGTGATTGGCGGCTATGCACCGTTTGATGCGAATGCACCAAACGTAGACGCCTGATTGGATATCTCCATCCCGACTACAAACGTCCATTATCATGATCAAACCTTTGTGGTAGCTGTAGTATAATTAACATACACGTGGACACAGCATATGGCGAATAGCGCGGAAATATGGCGGCAGCATGCACATATTAAATACTGGTACTCGATCTGCACTCTTTCAAGGCGTAGTCATTTGAGGAGCCAAACGACAGGGTTTGCGTTCACCTGTAATAAGGTAACCTACGCCTGTGCTCACGCATACACTACCATCCAGCGGTTCAGGAACACCACCAGCACAGTTCATAGCTTGGGCCTTGAACGCACGGAGGCGTTCATGGCTTTGTGTTTTGTGATTGCTCTCTGCTTTCCGACAACTGTTATCGCGGAGAGGAGGAGCAACCGGCCCCATGCAATGGCAACAGCATCTCCTTATATTCATTTAATAAAAAACAAAAAGAATGAATGAATGAATGGAATACAAAGCGACTGTTCGTATCTTCTTCAGTCTTCGTTGAAATAGAACAGTGTCGACTTCAATGTCGTTAATGGGAATTTTCATAGTTTATGCTTCGCTGCGTTACAAGCTTTCAAAGTATGGCGTGTTGGACAGAGCCTGCGCTTTCGCATCACAACCTTTTACAGAGTTTTCGCGTTGAAACCAACGCCGCAGAGTGCTGCCTCACATCGAAAGCCCGTCATTAACGGGGTGGCTTCGACGCGTTCAGAGTCACCGAGTCGTGCTAGAAAGAGTGGAGCAACTCCGCGTCGGAAACGACTGCGAAAGATCTCATTTTCATAAGCAAGCAGCGTTAGGCTTTTTTTTCTTTTTGTTCCGCAAGTTAACCGAAAGTGAGAAGCACAATTTCTGCAGGTCGGAAGCCCTGTGTGTGTTCATAATGTCCGTCCTCCTTATAGCGGTCTTCAACTGAGCTCTTTCAGCTTTAAATCGTGTTGAATGCGAAACTTGTTTGTTTAAAGTTTACTATCTGCTTAACACTGAGAGATTTGCGTCGTTAGTAAAATGCATATTAAGAGAGTAACACGGCGTCGTTACTCATTGTTACTCAAGTTACTCATTGGAAAACATACTACCATCGCGATATCACATTTAGCGCATCGTAGTCAAGAGCACGAGCGCAATACCGTTAACACGAAGACAAAACAGGAAAATATTCTTTAGCTCTAATAATAAAAAAGAAGCAAGTAGAGTTAAAATCCGAGGCGGAGAGAGATGTGTGTGGAGCTATCTCGTCAATCACATCACATAACGACAACTCAGCAAAACGGGTGCTTGCATTTAATAGAGCGGACGACGCTGCCATCGTGATATACCTTGCTAATGAATTTACTAAGTTCTTGGACCTCTCCTCACACGAACACTCGATATGATACGGAAAAAAAAATTTGCAAATATTGTTAAGCACTGCGTGGACACAATTGTCCCGGAACTTAAAAAAAAGAACGCCAGAAAGCAAAGTCCGTGGATCACGCGCGAAATAATTCATACGAAGCGCAAATTAAAGGGGCTCAGAAGAGCCAAGAAAGTTCACCCTTGCAGAAGTATTGTGTCGCAAATCTCAACACTGTCAATGTTCTTTAACAGTAAAGTGAATATGGCGAGAAAATTTTCCAGTCACTTTTTGCACAGCTTTATTCAAACAGCCCCTCATAAGTTCTCGCGATATATAAATGTGAAGCGTGCTAAGAAGGCACATGCGCCTACCTCGGGTGAAAAACAGACAGTCGACCTTTTTAACAGCTTTTTTCAGTCTCTTTTCACTGCTCATAATGGCTTTTTTCAACGCTGCCCATCAAGATCAAATATCGTAGGAAAATCTTTAGACACACGCTTCATATCACAGGCAGTCGTATTATCGCTTTTACTGAAACCTAGACGAAAAGAAAAGCACCGGTCCAGATGAAAATCCAAAGGCCCTTTTAAAGTGGTACGCAGAACGTGTAATAAATTTTTTCAGCTGGTATACTTGAAACCACTTCGCATAGGGCGTCTTCCAGCTGATTGGGAAAATGCAAAAATAATACCTGTGCATAAATGAGAAGACATATTGCTTCACCTGCGAACTACAAGCCCAGCTCACTTACATTCACTTCTTGTAAAATAGTAGAACACATCATCCTCAAAAAAAGCCGGCAGATCCCACGCACTGTGGGAATCGATGTAATGCGAAGCAGCTAGCAAGGAGCAAATCATGCTGTACATAATATGCATGTCATGATTTACATGTTAGTACCTGTCATTTATGTTCGTCATAGAGTGACGTCACGCAAAACCAATTTTGGAGTAGTATATCAAGCTAGCGAACTGTACGCAAGCGCACCATGAGCGTGGCATGTAAATGTCGTTGTAGATGACATGCATGCCAAGATTTTCAAGTTACCACCTGCCACTTATGTTCGTCATACCATCACGTCCCGCAATACCAATTTTTGTTTATATCAACCTAGCGAAGCGGCCTCGAGAGTGCCATGAGCGTGGCATGCAAGTCATGTTGCACATGACATGTCATGATTTTCATATTACCACTAGGCATTTATGTTCGTCATATAGTCACGTCATGCAATACCAAATTTGGTACATATCAAGCTAGCAAAACGGCCGTCGGCGGACCATGAGCGTGGCATGTAAATCATGTTGTACATGACATGCACGTCATGATTTTCCTATTACCACCTGTCATTTATGTTGGTCCTGTTGAAATGTCTCATCGTACCAATTTTTAGATATATCAAGTTAAGAAAACGGCCTCAGGAGCAGTACGGTCATGGTGTGTAAATCAAACTCTTCATGACAAGTTATTCATGATTTTCATTATATGACCAGTCATACATGTTCGTCATACAGTCATGTTACGCCATACCAATTTCGGTGTAAATACCATTAACGATACGGCCAGGAGAGCACAATATCATAGGCGGCTAGATAGATACGCTCAAAGTCGCCGAAGTTAGCTAAGAAATGCTTCGCATTTAATACCTAACCGAAGTCGTCAAAACTAACAACCCATGGCACTCCAATCACCATGGGTTTCGTAGTGGCCTATCGACTATTTCCCAATTCGTAGAAACACTTCATGACTTCGCCAAACACATTAGAAGTCAACCACAGATTGATCTAATCTTTACGAACTTTTCTAAGGCTTTCGATCACGTTTCCCACTTTAAACAAAACTATAAATGAAACTGTCTAATAGGAAAAGGCCACACGCCACGGTGGCCTACTGGTTATGATGGTCACCGCTTTCCCACGGGTCGCGGCATCGATTCCCGGCCGCGGCGGCCGCATTTCCGGTGGAGGCGAAAATCCTCGAGGCCCGTGTACTTAGAATTCCATGCACGCTAAAGAACCCCAGGGGGTCGAAATTTCCGAAGCCATCCACTACGGCGTCTCTCATAATCATATTGTCACGTTATCATGAATAACACAGAACATCTGTCTAAAGGAACACTGGATGGCCAGCCGAACCGATCACAAGAAAGCGGAGCCGAACCAATCACTAGCCCTTAACTTTCCACTTCTTTCCTCCATTCATAGCAAGGGTCTCGTTCTGGCAGACTTGATGCCTTCAGGTAGTATGCGAGGGATTATTGGTGAGTTGCCAGCTCGTAATAAGATCGCGGGCAATGTGACGCCGACAGACAGGAACACAGTGTTGCACACCTGCCGTCATGGCTACTAGCAGCGCTGACTCACACTCTCACGTTTAAACGCTCATATATACCCCATTTTATCAACCTATGAACGAACTAATGCCTTGCGTATGCCTACGTTTATTTAAATTTTATTTTCTTTCTGTTCTCGTTTTATTGTTTACCGATGCACTTTTTGTACTATTTTGAAGTGTCTTTCGTTATTCTTTTTTCATGTAATGTATGACTTGCAAAGTGCTACTTTTGACCCGCCCTGTAACGGCCGACAGGCCAACAGTATGAGTAAATAAAGTGGACGTGGGGATGGCCGCCTGCTGAGCACAGTTAGTAGAGCATCGGACGCGTTATTCGAAGGTCGCAGGTTCGGTCCCTGCCAGCGCTGAACTACCTTTTCGTCCCCTTTTATTCCTTCACATTTACACTACAATTGCTGCTAATAAAATCCCCTATACTATCCTTGGCATCATCGTCTGTTAGTTCTCATTAATATTTTGTCTAACAAAGAAAAACGAGCCATGAAATTTCCACTTCTTTCCTTCTTCCGGAGAAGCGTGACACAAACATAAATTTACCTTAGAGGAATTTTATTCAACTAACAATATGTTTCGCTTCTCTTTTTTTTCCCATCATCAGTTCGAGACTGGATTGCCTCAGGTGAATTCATTGTTACACAGCGTACGCTAGAATTTTTCTCTGAACTCGAGGAAACAGCTGTTTTTTCGGGCCTATGTCGGTTTGTTAACTGTTTTTGTTTCTCTTGCTGTTGCTGTAGACTTCTTGTTGAAATTATTGGCTGTTCGTAACTATTCTAGGTTTTTGTCTTTTTATATTGAGCGATTATTCTGTTGTCACAATTTCTGATGCGTATTTCATATCCCTTTCCGACCCAGCGACCAGTATACTGGACATAACGAAAAAAGCGGCGCAGAAAAGCAAGCAGAGCTACAATCTGAACCGAAACCACTTTGGCAGCTTCTGTAAGAGTCCAGCAACATGTTTTTAAATGTAGTTCTTCCTTCAGCCCCATTTTCTGAGGGGGGCGCCTCAGAGTAGTGGCGTCATCCACGCGGAAACGCGCGCGCACGATGTGGTCAAGTATACAAAATTATTTTAGGAGCTCTCTTCGCGTAATTCAAATAATTTAAATCGTTCGTGCTGCCCTATCTCTGCTTGATACATTGTTGCAAAAAGGTAGCGTTTGTAATCAGAAGTTTGCTGGCAATGCGAGAATATATTTATGGCCAGTATACTGGACACCAGGATGAAATTGGCGCACATCATGCTAAACATGGAGCGGAAAAAAGAAAAAAAAGAGGTAGTGTCACATGACACTCTTGAAGCCCAGCCATAGAAAATGAAACTGGGGCATGCTGGGAATCTTACAAGAGCATGGAGCACGAGGAGGGAGCGTCGTCCGATGAGGTTGACTTGTGGACGCGCTCCCTCCTAGGTTTTTTCCCCCCTTCGTGGTGCTGAACGCTATGTGTGACAGCTAACCATGAGAAACTTTTTCTTGGGTCAAAACGAACCGTTTTTGTGTTTTAGACGATTAACCTTCTCACAGGGCCAAAAGCAACACTCTTTCAAGGAAGATAGCAGAATGTGTGTACCCATATGTGCAACAAATTAATCCCAGTGTCCAGTTTACTGGACATGGTTCTCCTGAGAAAACCATTGTACTTACAGCCTCCTTAATTTTTTTTTGCATGCTTTTCAATGGCCTCTTAGCTAGAAAAGAACATAAAAAATTTTGTTCTACCCTAGAAAACATTCGGGTCGTAAAGAGATATATCAATTTATCCCCCCCCCCCCCCCTGTAATGATCCCTTTGAAGGATTGAAAGTATTTGGAAATAAATTAATAAAAATAAATAAATACAGGAATAAATAAATAAATTGATTACGATGTCGTTTCTTTCACTCCCGTCTCATTTAAACGTCAGAAGGAGGCGAGTATACAGAACTCGAATTTCAGGCATGAACAAAAAAGGCGAAAAAGGCGCTCGTGAGGAAGCGCTTTCACTAATTCCGCATTTGCTTCTTTGTCATAGCACCAAAGTCATCATTACAATGATGTGTGTTGGATTCCCAACAGCGTCCATTCATTTTTCGCGCAGCTTAATTGATATCGCTCGATGAAGTGCTAATTATCGCACATAAATTGAAAACATTAAACAGCCGTTTTCCTACCGTGAGGATGGAAGCCAGCGAAACCAGAAGCTGCGGCTGCACGTTCCGCGGCAGTGGCTTCACGTAGTTTTCGCGCCCATTCGAGCTTGTGTGCGCGTTGGTGCTCCTCCAATTCCCGCTCTACTTCCTACGAGTGAAGGCGACACATCCGTCCCATAGCGAGCCCCAAGGGTAACTGCTTATAACAGCGCAAGCGTGATCTCTACATCACGAGAAAAAATCCTCCGCGCCTGGCTTATCGCACGCTGTCGCTTATCAGCCGCGCCCATCGACGGAGGCAGTCCGCACAGCTGCCGCGCTGAGTCTGCCCGCCGCGTGAGCAACGAGCGCGAGCAACGAAACTAGGGAGGGGCGAAGCATGCAGGGAAGGGCATTTCAGCTCCACTAACGTGAAACCTGGGGAGGCGCTAAGGATGCAGTCCCCTTTTAGATGCGAAGCAGCTTATGGCGGGAGTTCAATCCGGTGGTGGTGGTGTGCGGCCTGACCGCCCTTACTGCGCATGCGCCTACGCTCTCTCCCACTCTCCTCCTTTACGCAGCTGTTCGGTCGCCTTCTCTCCTCTCCTCCCTCGGCGCTGCAGCCTTTAAATCTACTCCCTCCTCTCCCTCCCCCCATTTCATATAAGCGCGTGCGCTCGGTCGAGGAAGTCTCGCTCGAATCGTGCGGTCGCTCCGTCGGTTCCCGGTCGCTGCAGTTGTCTCGAAAGCCTCGCTACCCTCGCCGCAGACTCACGTTGTCTCTTTGTAGCGGAAGCTGTAGCTCGACGCCGACGCTTGGCTTCGACGGCCGAGGGAACGTAAACGGAATATTGGTGTGCACCCCCAATGCTGGTGCGCATTCCCTCGTGGTTCCCTTTAGTGAGAAATGGTGTAATTTTTAGTTAGTGCGCAGGCTGCGAATCTTTATTGTTCAACTACGCACAAGAAAAATCACCCACTGGCTCTACTTTGCAGGTCAACATCCGGTGCCTATATATACGGGGTGACCGGCGTACTATTGTGCAGCGCGTCGTCTCTCGCGGGCGAGGGAACGTTTCCATAGTCAACGCGCGCTGTTCGCTGTCTCTCGCCACGCGGCGAGCGCTGAGGTGGTGGCGAGAGAGAGCGAACTATCTCTTGCGCTCAAGCGAATCGACTACCTCGCTGCTTCAACATCCCAGCAGCGCACAGCGATCCCCTGCGACTCCCGGCCCGCCATGCAAGCGCTACTGCAACCAGTCCAAGCTGGGCTCACCGTGGCGCTGCTCCACGCCAAGCTAACCGCCATCAGAGCTAGCGGTGTGCGCCTGTTCCTTCACTGGCTTCCCTCCCACGTTGGGATAGCTGGGAACGAAGAGGCCGCCGCCGCCGCAAAGGCAGCTCACCACGGCGACACCCCAGTCACCAAGGCGGTAGCCCTGTGGGACTACTCCCGACAACGCCTGCGGCAGCTGCTACCAACAGCTCACCCTGACAAGCGGGTGGCAAGCGGTAATCCACCGCCACCCCTACCTGAGACTAACTTGGAGAGACGCGAGCGGTGACTGCTGCTTCGCCTGCGGACAGGCAGCGCCTGGCCTGCTGCACGCATGTACACCACGGGTCGCTCTTCGTCCCCTGCGTGCAGCAGATGTGGTGCCGAAGAAACAGTGGAGCACATCATTTGCTCCTGCGCTGCTATGGCCAGTGAACGATGCGAGATGGTGTGCCGCTGCCACCTGCTCAGTGTCTCTGTGACAACTGTGGAGGACTTCCTCTTTCCCGCAAAGTCCAGGATACCAGCCGTGCGAGCCTTTCTCTAGTTTGCGGCTCTGGCGGACCTCGACGCCCTATAGACGAATGCCTTGGCTTCCTCATCCCTGCCTGGATTGACAATACATTCTCTTGTCATCTACTCACCCTTCTCACTATCTTCTTTCTCTCTTTCTTTCTTTCTTTCAATTTTACTTACCTCTTCCCCATCGCTAAAGGCGCTGAGCCGGGTCCCCACGACGGGAGGCAGAAAATAGCGTTCCTATATTTTCTTCATCTTTCTTCTCGAATCCCTCTCTCTCTCTCACGGCAGCCAGGGTCAAAGTGTGCCATACTGTCGACTGTAAGGCCTTCCGTAAGCACTGCCAGAAAGAAGCCGACTCCGGGTCCTTCCTATAGCTGGTAGCAGACAGCGAAAGAATGGCAACCATCGGTTCGATTGCCCAAGTGCGTCAGCCAGTCCCAGACATGCAGTACCGGGAACTCGGCGTCGTGCAGAACCGCTCGGCGTCGTGCAGAACCGCTCGACGTCGTGCAGAACGCACATCGTTGCGTACCACATAACCGGAGAGCTGCAAAAATTGGCGTAATTTCCTCAATTAACCACTACTAGGACAGCAGCAGACGAAGGACGAGCACGCCGACACACTGAGACCCCAAGGTGCTTCGCCCCTAGAAGCAACCAAACGATTGATGGAAAGTGCCGCCGCCGAGTATCGTAAGACTTCTGAAAGAGGCACCGGCGGTGGTGATAGGGTGAGGGGCACCTGTGGCGAGGTGTCGAGAGACGCCGAATAATCTCATTCCACGCGAGGTTTCTTTCTTTTCTTTTCTTTTTTTTTACCGCCACAGTGGTCTACTGATTTTGGTGCTCGACTGCTGACCCGAAGGTCGCGGGATCGAATCCCGGCTACGGCATCCGCATTTTAAATGGAGGCGAAAATGCTCGAGGCCCGTGTACTTACATTTAGGTGCACGTTGAAGAACCCCAGATGGTCGAAATTTCCGGAGCCCTGCACTACGGCGTCTCTCATAATCATATGGTGGTTTTGGGACGTTAAAACCGAACAATTATTATTACGCGACGTTTTGTCCGCGTCTGCGACATACCATTGTCTTCCTCAAAGTCCTAGCCTTGAGGAAGGCAAGTTCACTTGTCGAAACCTCGGTTCTAGCACACAACGCCTGTTTACAAATTTTTTGCATCGCAAGCTTCCATCTTCCTCTTTGTACCGTTTTTTGGATACCATATCCTAGCCATTTTATACAGCTTCGCTTTGAAAACTGCATATAATAACTCCCCGCGCTTTCCTTGGCTTCAGTATCTGTTCGCCTCATCAGGTGTCAGCTAAAAAAAATAAAGAAAAAGCTTGGATGGCGCTTGAGCTTCGCCTTCAATAGTGGAACGCAATAGCGCAATCGAGACCCTTTCACATCGCCTCCAGCCATGCCACAAGGAAAAGAACGTTTCTACGAGCATAATAGGCCGTTTCGAACTATCCTTAAATGCCTACTGTGAGTAGAGTTGCTAAATACCCACTGCTCCTTAATTATTCTTTTTGCAAATCGGCGAGGTACCCAATATTCGTCGCTACGATGCCACACGCAGCTGCGCAGCTGCACAGTTCATAAAGTGTGGGCAGTTTTAAAGCACGTAATCGTTGACCAATACCCTTGTTTTAACACCCGGCGCAATTCTACGATTCCGCCACACAATATCACATGTGTTAAGGAGACTCCACACACTACATGACATTCTTCCAGTACTTTTTTGCGAAACAGTTTGAAGTACTGGCGGGGCTTCGTGACAGAACACCGGCTTGCCGCGCAAAAGGCACAGATTCGATTCTCATCC
Source organism: Rhipicephalus appendiculatus (assembly GCA_030522465.1). Lineage (NCBI taxonomy): Eukaryota > Metazoa > Arthropoda > Arachnida > Ixodida > Ixodidae > Rhipicephalus > Rhipicephalus appendiculatus. The sequence continues at coordinate 76,339 of JALIZH010000386.1, forward strand.
GGACCAAACGTTGTTATTATATATTTATTTGCATCTATCTTGAATTTTTGCTCACGGGAAACGCTGATTTTTCGCTCACAACTAATGACGGCGACGCCGACAACGAAATTTCTGCGAAACGAGCCATTTATCGCTGTCGCGTTAAAAGAAGCCTCTGACTGCATTTCCCTTCTTTCGCTTGAAAGGCTACAGAATAACTTTATTTACGCCCACATTTATTCGCAAAATATTTTGACGTAGCATGATATGGTGGAAACACACACCTGAAATTTATACGTTACGAACAGCACCCGCCAGTTTTCACCGAAAGAAGGAACACAAATAGAAACCAGTAATTTCCATATGGCCTTTCCAATTCGGCTCTCTTTGCTCAGAGAGCGATGTTTCTAGATATAACCTTATCAATCATATCCGTGAATTTTATAGCGTTAGCTACACTGGACTAGCCAATCCCGTTTCGCGCGGCACATCAAGAGCCGTGCTGCGCATGCGCGAGGATCAGTGATGTCACACAGCTGGCACGCGGGAGGCGCACGGGAGCCGGCATCTCCCGCGCACTCCGCCGCGAGCAACTCACCGCCGCCGGCCTGCGCATTCCAGAGGAGTGACGTCGTAGCCGTGGTAGACGCACTGTCGCCGGCGCGCACGCAGCTATTCGCCTTCGCTGTGCAGTCGCCGTCTGACACTGCGCTGGAGCCGCGGCGCTTCTGACCAACACCACCTAGAACTTACAAGGCCGGCGCAAAACCTCCTTTCCCGAGTGCTACGTCACGGCTAAGGGATGGGAGCTGTAGGATGGGCCGAGGCGGGGGGTGGCGGCCGACGAGGGTCATTCGGCAAGGGGCGAGGAGGCGGCGTGCCGTTTCATCCCTCCTTTCCCAAAATCCCTTTCGCTTGGCTAGCGGTGTCTTTATTATTGGCTTTGACCGCCCTGGCTAGTCTGCGTAAATCTGCAGAGTAAAAAAGAAAAGTTTTTTTCCTTCGTTCTTTTCTCCTGGCGAGTCAACATGTGTGCGCAATAATGTTTACTAGCTATGTGTTCTATTATATACCACAAATGAATAAATGTTTCTTGCAATGAAAAAAAAACTTTATCGGAAGGTTTACTACTTTTGTCGAACGATATGGGGCGTTGGCAACACTGTGTCACGATCTGTGTGGAGAACATGACATGTGGTGAATGTTGCCGTGTTCGCGCATTGTTTTGAGCGATTTCTGTTGTCAATTATGAGGGGACGTTGCTCTTCGCGATAGGAACAGTGTGCGGCCACACTTCAGAATGCCTGGCACTTGTTGTGCTCCGAATTGCAAGTCTAACTATGATGCGAAGTGTGCAAGTGTACGGGTCTACAGGTTCCCCAGTGACCCGCAGCAGAGAGCGGCGTGGGCAAAGGCTGTTTCTCGTGAACATTTTACGCCTTCTAAACATACAGTGGTAAGCGTCAATTTTATTGTTACGCTAAGTGCATTTCTAACGTGCAATTAATATTTTACCACAATGTTTGTTCTGTATCTGCAGCGCCCTAGCTCTATCTAGCTCTCGTTTTTAGTGATCAACGTGGTCTGTGTTCGTACTCGCTTCGACCTTTTCATGTATTATGCGTCTATAGAATCATGTTTTCTTTTTCAGCTCTGCGAGAAGCATTTTGCTCCTACAGACTTCGTCAGAACGGCAACATACACGGACGCGCAGACCGGCAAGGTGATCGAAGTGCCTCTGGAGCGTGTTCGCCTTAAAGAAACTGCAGTCCCCAGCGTGTTCGCCAACTGCCCCAAGTATACGTCACGTCCTACATCGTCCGCTCGAGAGGCTCCAGAAGAAAAGAAAGTCCGACTAGAAGCAGCATCGTTAGAGCAGCTATTGAGCTATCTGTAGCCGCACAAGAAGAAGAAAATCGGAAGAACAAAGTCGGCAGTTTCGAGGAGTTTTGTCGTGCTCTGTCAAACTTTTCGGTGTCGGACTTCTGGAGTGTGATCATCAAGGAGTCAAAGGTTGTGTTTTTGGATCTAGCACTTCAACGTGCACCCGCTGTGCGTAGTTCGGTGGCTGTGTCAGTCGACCTGTGCATTGATGTGTTTATCGGAGAAGCCCGCATCGAGAACCTTCCCAGTGTCAATGTGCCTTCACATTTGCAAGACCTCAGGCAACTAAATGAAGTATTGCAGTCTGTGGAGCAGCTACACGTTAGCCACTCATCTGATGACAACCAGAAAGCTCACCGTCTTCTGAAAATTGTGTTGATGCTGCTGGAGGATGTGTGCAGTGAGTACCAGTTGCAAGAATTTCATGGATGGCATTTGGAAGTACTCAAATTTGTAAGCAGTCAAGTGGAGCTCATTTTGAAAAATTCTTCACGCTACTCTCCAGAGATGCTTGTTTTTGCAGGACTGCTGTTCACTATATCACCGCATGCTTATAACTTCATTCGAAGCTCTATGAAAGTGAAATTGCCCCACCCTGTTACCATAAGACGACTCTGTTCATCATATCAAGTGAGCCCTGCCTTAGAGCAGAACGACTCTTGTTTCCTTAACTATGCAAAGTCGATCTTGAATGCGATGAAAGAGCACGAACGAACTGTGACTTTGATGATGGATGAGATCCATTTAAAAGCATACTTTGACTACAAAGGTGGTTTTATCGCAGGGGCCGCTGCGAACAATTCTTCTCCAGCTAAAACAGCTCATGTTTTTATGGTGCAGAGCCTTCTGTCAAATCACAAAGATGTTGTTCATATTATGCCAGTGGCCCAGATCGATGCAAACACTTTGCACGAATTCTTAAGGAAACTAATCACTGACCTAGAGTTAATTGGATTCAGAGTTATAGCAGTTGTCTCGGACAACAACTCAATAAATCGGAAAGCAATGAAGTTTTTCGCTAGCCCTCCTAAGCAAAGCATTGTATATCAGCATCCAGCTGATCCGTCTCGGCCACTATTTTTCATTTTAGACACTGTTCACGTGTTGAAGTCTGTAAGAAATAATTGGCTGAACCAACGGAACGTTGGAAAATGCATATACTATCCTGACATAAACAGCAGTGACCCCAAGCCAGCTATCCTCACAGCATCATTTAAAGCATTGCGTGAGTTACATGATGCAGAGAAAAATGAGCTATTAAAGATAGCACCTACTTTGTCTTTGAAGGCACTGGACCCATCTAATATGGAACGGCAAAATGTGAAACTTGTACTGCGAATTTTTAATGAGTCAACTGTAGCTGCACTCAACTCTACGACCATACAACATGCAAAAGGAACTGCTGATTTTATAGCCACAATCCTAACTTGGTGGAGGATAGTGAGTGTCAAAACACCAAGGAAAGGTGTACGCCTGCGAGATGACATGCAGTACCCAATAACTTCCGCATCCTGCCCCCCAGATGGAATTTTTGAAGAAGATACCAGAGTGGCTTGACTACTGGACAAGTCTTAAGCACGATGCTGGGCATCTCACGCCAGAGACTCACATGGCTCTTGGCCACACGAGTCATGCTCTGCGTGAAATTTCCCTGTACTGTTTACAGGAACTTGGGTTTACATATGTGTTGCTTGGGAAATTTCAAACCGATTCTCTTGAAGAACGGTTTGGAAAGTATCGCCAACTGAGTGGTTCCCAGTACCATGTCTCTGTTCGACAAATTTATGAGTCTGAGAGCAAGCTGAGGCTGCAAAAAGTGCTTGATCTTCCTGACTTCGAGGTCATAGCTCGACCTGTCTCAAAGGCAACTCCTGATTCCCTTCATGAAGAGTTTCATGTTAAAGTTACTAATGCAGAAATCGAGAAAAAAAGCTTCACGGATGCCTGCTGTGACTTACATTGCAGGATATTGTGCACATGTTGCACTGAAGAAGTTGATGTGTGCGTTTTGTAAGGAAAACCTTGTGTTGGAAAACACAGATCTGGACCGGGATGAAAACGTACTCATTTCAGGTATGTCAAGGGGTGGACTCAAGTTCCCACAAGCTGTAGTAGTTAATGCAGTGCTCTTCACAGAAATTATCCTCGATAAGCTGAGAGGCGATCAGTATGCTTCGCAATTTCTTGCACTGACCAACCAAAAGGAGGCACTCGTAACACTTGTGTCTCATGCACTCAATAATTTTGAGGCCCTTGACTTCTGTGACTCAGGTCATTCCCCACCGGAAGTAATGCATCATGTCTTGAGTGCAGCGGCAAATACACTGCTCAACAATTTGTGCAAAACAGCAAACAACGAACTGACTATTCCGAAAGGAAAGCGAAAGCTCCAAACGCCAAACGACAACCCAACTATTACAAAAGAAAGTCGAAAGCTGCAAACTCTGCAGAAATGAAAAGTGCCTTTGGACATAAATATGTATTGTGATCATGTTTTCTTGTTGTTTGAACTGTTTGAAATTTGAATGTATTCAGGTTTTTTATTCTGCCCAGTTAGAATTATTGTATTGAACAACTCAAGTGAAGTGTATTTGTTGATTATAAATCACCTGAACCTCTTTTTACCAAGGTTTGAAACTACTTTGCATATGTCCTTTCCCACCCCTGTAACAGCCTGCAAGGGCTTATAGTACTGTAAATAAAAAAAAAGAAGTATTTGTGTGATGTAAACTATGTTCATTCGTGCTGGTAGATTTGCAGAACATTATTTCATCTAGCTGGGATGCTCCATTTATTTTTTCTCTATCTTTGTCATCTTTTGTAATAAATCACTTATTTATTGAAAACGTGTACCCATTCCTTCCTGGATTTCTTCCCTTTCCATTGTCAATAAGTTATGTGTTTTACTTTGCTTTAAATGTAATGTAAGGCAAAAACAGATTTACTTGTGTTTGCAAGGTTTTCACATTCGTAGCGGTCTTCGCGGGCACAAGAATTTATGCATAGGCGCAGTCATAAAGTATTTTTTTAGTGTTTCCACGAACTATTTTGTAATAATAGTCCTAATTCTTATCCTTATGTGACTGAAACGGTAGTATTAACTATTGGTGCTTTACGACCAAAACGAGCGATATATTTATCAGGAAAGCCGTATCGGAGGGCTCCGGAATTCTGCGCCCTCTGCGGTTCTTTAACGTGAACCTAAATCGAAGCACACGGGCTTTTAGCATTTTGCCTGCATCGAAATGCGGCCGCCGCGACCGGGCAAAACACGACGAGCGCGCCCAAAACCTGCCGGAAAACACCGCACGAGGTGAAGCCCAATTTCCAGGCCCATCCCGTGTGCGTGACGTCACGGCAGCGCGCGGAGGCCTTGAGTTAGTCTAGGTGGTGTTGTTCTGACTGGCGTTTGCCAGTGTGGTATAGCCATGGAGAAGGAGAGCGCAAATTCTGCTCAACGGCGCAGAAGAGCGGAGAAGCGTGACTCATCGGATCCCGAAGTAGTTGCCTGGCAATTAGCGGTTGAGGGTAGGAAGAATGAACAGAATACTGTGTTGGGGCCTTAGAGACGGCAGCGTGTTACTTCACTGATCACCAAGCCGTCTTTGTGGCAATAGAGAAGCAACCTGACGTTGAGCAAAAATATACATGTGCCACATAATACGTATACCGTGTTTGTGTGTCATTGCAGCAGCAGTAAGCATGATAATCAAGGTAATCCTAGACAATCTAGACAATCAGGAAAGCTAAGAATAATCAGCTGAACCTTTGCTAACGCTACGTATATCCTGGCATAGCCGAGCTAAGCCACTGCAACATTTTTTTATACTTTTTTCCTATATATACATACATCGTAACATACCATCATGCCGCGAAAAGCTAAAGGAACCCTCAGTATTTCCTCGTAAATCGCATTTTTTATACGTTATGGATCAGTTTACCGCTGAACACTGATGTGTAGCGTTCCTGTCAATATATATTTTACCTCCTGAAGCGAAGTAACAAAAAAACAAACAAACAATCACGCGCTTCTATTCACGGCTCAAAAAGCAATTCGGGGCGCGTGTGCTCGGCACGCCGATGCTCCTCACAAAAGGAGTAGGCGTAAAGACCGCGCAGGATGCATGGACAGATCAATATCGAGCTCATTCTTCAGGCTATGACGCCGACTGCCTACAATCAAGAAAATATCGACGGCTCTCAGGATCAATACACGCATGAACTGTTTGACCAAGAGCACCAGGAACGAAGTTCAGACAGCCGATAAAGAAGGAGCATTGATCTGACGCCCTGTGTAAAGTTTTGGGTGGTGCGCTCCCTGAGGCGTTGACAAGATAGCCGGTGAACACGGGAGATGTTATTGAACCTCTACAAAAAGGCGAACACGAACACTTCCGGTTTTGCACCTTTTTCTCCTGCAGCATTCGTGGCGTCTTCCCAGTGTTCGTGTAGGGACTAGAGAACGTCTATCAACATTCGTATTCGATGCCTTTGAACATTGTTGGGAGAGTATTCTCCCAACAATGCATTCTTTGCATTTGCAAGGGCTCTTCAGAACTGCCCAGGCGGTTTCGCTAATATTATCTACCGCAGCGAGATTGGCTGAACAATTTTCTTAAAATTTTTCAGGACAAAACGTTCTTGTGCATTCCAGGTCAGGTCCGTACGAGGCAGCTTGAGAAAAGGAACATTCAACTATGAAATCAAATGGCGAATGCCTTCGCATTTCTAATCAGACAAATAAAATTTCTATGGATATCACATTGTAAAATAAAATTATATCATATTGTAAAGCTGATATTACATTGTGCACATGATATAACACGGGGAGATTTCGTCACCATGACCCCTGAAGTCAATTGAAAGAACTGAAAGGAGATAAACTTTACCTTATTGTATGCGTTGTACTACCATGACAATACAGAAACAAGAGAAAAGCATACCCGCCAGCATCACAGCAAGTGTTTTTTTTTTTTTAGTTGAAGGAACGTCAGTTTTATAGGAATGAGGCGGGGTGATATTGGCCTTAATAACGAAGAGATGACACACAGCGATTGCAGGTTTCCTAAAGTATAGCGATGAGTGACTGAAGTTGCGTAGAATTTGCCCATCCGCGTGTATGCCACGAAAGCATACGTCCTCTCGGCAGCACTTGTACCTTTAAGTGGGGAGCGCTTAAAGGGGAACTCCGGTGTATTTTCGACCATATTGAGATAATGCCGTTTTCAAATAGTATTAACAGTCCTGTATTAGCTAGGGTGGCTCGTTTTACTGAGAGACTCGTCAATAATTTTAAATAAGCAATAAACAATGAGTCAAAACCGAAACCGAAACAGGGAGCTGCTCCGTGCTGGGTATGCGATGACGTCACGAAATCCGCTACACGCCGCCGCGGCTGGCCAGGGGGTAAGCATAGAACACGTGCTTCTTCCATCGCTCGAAAAGCAAGCTGGCGATGCCCTCCGAAGCTCAATCAAGCTGTCTGAACTTACCAGTGACGAGTTCAGCGATGAGTGCAGCTACTATTTGAGCGCGGAAGCATCGCCTTTTGATTTCGACCCGCCGGCGCGTCAAGCAGCTGACGTGCCCCGCATTGATCTCGTCGTTGCTCAGTATTGTGCGGGCTTACTGTAAGACCCAATGTCAATGCGTTATGCAGCTGACAAAACCCAATAAATATGCTCGCGTCGTGGTCGCCTCGTAGAAGAAAGCGCGAGCTGCATCCGCCTGCTGGGTGAGACGGGGTAGACACGTTACGTCACATACCAGGGTGGCCCGCGTTTACAGGCGTGTTTCGGAATCGGCTACCAATTTTTGAAATTTGTTTTCTAAAAAGCTAAGTGAGTTACGGCTGTATAATTTGGCACATATCATCAAGGTGCCGAAGAGAACATACGCTGAAAGTTTTATAGAAATCGGTGAATGTAAAAAAATCGCCGGAGTTCCCCTTTAAGGGGCCCGGGCTGTCGTATGCTGTCATCGTCTCATGTCGTTGGCATGCTTAGCATAGCCATGTGTAGTATAGTATATCAATAGGGTGGGAAAGGGAAGTGAAGATGAGGAGGAGTGATGTGAAGGTAACGAGGAGCAAAAGAGGAAGTAAGAGGGTAAAGGATAGCATAGCCAGCTATGGCGTCACTCAGCCAAAACCATGTATATTATATAGATGTAAGCATGGTATATTAAGTGGTAAGTACGGTATAATAAGGTAAGTGATGGTGAGGAGGGAGGAGAGGAGGAGAGCAGAGGGTAAAGCACAGCATAGCCATGTGTAGCGCAGTATAGCAAGGGGACAAATGAAAGTGAGCGTGAGAAAGAGCGATGTAAGGGTGAGGGTGACGGAGAGGAAGGGGAGGGTAAAGCCTAGCCATGCGTAGTACAGTGTAGCGAGGTGGTGAGAAAGGGAAGTGTGGCTGAAGAGGATAAATCTGAGGGTGAGGAGGAAGGAAAGTAGGAGGAGAGAGCACGCCACTGCGTCACAATTGATGGTTTTCTTGCTCGCCATGGAGACCGAGTAGGCTCCTTGAATAGAACGCCAGCGCGCCACGGAAGGGCCGACGCATCCATGCTCCGCACATCTTTCAGCTTTCACGCTGAGTGCAAATGCATACATTTTTTTCAGCAAATTACTTGGTAGCAATCCCCGTTTCGATCAATTCTTCTGTCTCTCTGAAAACACGAGAACTTGTTTCCCCTGTATGTGAACACACAAAAAATATTATTTCAAAGTTATAATAGTAGCTTGCATTTTCGATGGAGGCGAAAATGCTTGAGGCCCGTGTACTGTGCGATGTCAGTGCACGTTGAAGAACACCAGATGGTCGAAATTTTTGGAGCCCTCCACTACGGCGTCTCTCATAATCATATCGTGCTTTTGGGACGTTAAACCCCAGATATTATTAATATAATAGTCCGCCGCGGTGGTATAGCGGTTAGGGTGCTCGGCTGCTGACCCGAAGGTCGCGGGTTCGATCCCGGCCGCGGCGGTCGCATTTCGATGGAGGCGAAATGGTAGAGGCCCGTGTACTGTGCGATGTCAGTGCACGTTAAAGAACACCAGATGGTCGAAATTTCCGGAGCCCTCCACTACGGCGTCTCTCATAATCATATGGTGGTTTTGGGACGTTAAACCCCAGATATTATTATATTATTAATATAATAGTAGCTTCTGAAATCTTAAGCGGATCCTATACGCTTCCTTACAGTCAAATATAAATGTTCCCATGAATTTGTAGATAGCGTTTTCGCAACTAAGGTGCGAGCTGGGCCGCTTTGAGCACCGTAGATAAGACCGCTAGACAGATGTTTCTGATCCGTATAAGATTATATTAATATCTAATGTTATTTCTATCGCTTTCTAGAGTACCTGGAAAAGCGTTATTCATTTATTGGTCAGCCGACCTTGATGGATGATTGTGCAGTTCATGGCGCATGACGACATGCGAATACCCCATGATGTTGCAAAGCAGTACCGGCCGACCGCGTGGGGCATGAAAAAGCTTTACTACTTTGATATCGCTCTTAAAGTGCGTCCAAACCACCCCCCTGACTCCAGGAAACAACGCTTATTTAATTGTAATAAAATTGATGTGCATTATGAGAAATGTTTAAGTGATATACGCAGGATTTTTTCTTGCCCGAAGAAAAACATCCAACTCAGCGAGAAACAGCGCGCCTAGACGGGACAAAAAGTTACACGGTGCACACAGACACAGCGCTGTGTCTGTGTTACTTCGTGTTACTTTTTGTCCCGTCTAGGCGCGCTGTTTCTAAATCTAAATATTGATGCGCCCTTGGTGTCTTATTCGACCCCCACAGTGTAGCTCAGCGTACCAGAAATGAGGAAAAAATCTGAGCTGCCGTCGCCCGTTCAGAAACAACTGTATCCGTTTCTTTTGCACAAGAGGAATGCGGGCAGTGTACACATATATATACCGGTGGTTCTAAAAGCCTCAGGCGTGTGGCCGGTGCAGTGGTTCTCCCAGCAAGAGCTATTACCATCTGCTTTAGGACTGACCTCTCCACTAAATCGAGAGCTGCGGAACTAGCTGCCCTGCGAGCTGCACTTTGTTTAGTCAATCGGGAACCACCTCAACAATGGTCGATCTTCGGCGACTCAAAGGCAGCCCTACAACCTGTTCTATTAGCTCAGCGTCACAGGCCATACGAACGAAAGGCACCGCGAGACGTTTTAGTGGCTGCCAAGCCACTCCGGTGTAATAGGCGATGAACATGTCGATAATGTCGCTCGGGCAGATCTTGAAGGTGCACAGAAAGAGACCGTACCACATTCCACGTCCGACGCTGCTAGCATACTTCGAGTGCTTGCGCAGGAGATCACGCTCTCTCTCTATGGCACACATCAAGCAGCCAGACCAAACGTACCAATCGTTGACTCCACCTTTCTTCTTTGATGCATCTCTGTATGTGAGCTGGACTTTACAGAAGACAGGCCACTGTGCTTTATCGCTTATCGCTAGGCGTGACATTCACGAAATCTTATCCATTTTGCATTGTAATCGCCGACAAAGCTCTTTGCGATACCTGTCGTTGTAGGAGACGCTACATCGCATTCTGTACTACTGTTCAGGTTATAATATTGAGAGACAGTCCCTGGCGTCCGCTAGAGCGACCAATGTCTGTTAAAGCCATTCTTACATGTCGTCAACTGAGGACGTTGCAGCTGAAGGCGACGAAGGCGCTACTGATAATTTTAGAAGAGACAGACTTGAACAAGCGGCTGTGACAGTGATGTCGCGTACCACGCCAGAGTGACGGACCGTGACTGACTTTCTGTGTGTTCTGTGTTATGTGCTGTCTTTCTCACTCTTTCCTCTCCATCTTTCAATCTCCCACATCCTGTTCCTATGTGTAAGGTAGCAAACCGGTTGTCGCAAGCTGGTTAACCCCCCTGGCTCGCCTTCTATCTATTTCTCAATTTTTATAGCCCTGTGACTGTTTCATATGAAACAGCAATAATTTGTTAAGCTCGAGTACCGCTGAATATGTGCAACCGCGGCCTGCATTGTAGAGGTGACTGTGGGCTTCTGTCGAGTTATTTTTCTGTTTTTCTGTGAAGCGTCTTTTACCTGCAGTCTCCTACATCGTCGATGTAATGAAAGATATTTATTGTTAATATCATTGCTGTAATAGTTATTGTTATTATATATAATTATTATTTCATTATTATTATTATTATTATTATTATTATTATTATTATTATTATTATTATTATTATTATTATTATTATTATTACATGCCCCTCCCCCCATCTTTTACTAAATAGCATTCACAACAAAGCTCGTTCCAAGCCATAGCCACATAGTAGCGAAAGTAAGCATTATGACGTATTGCTACCAACTTGTGCATATCGCTTGGCCAACTAAGCTTAAGTCTACTAACTCTAACAAGCATAATCTTCCTCCTTGGTCTCAAAAAAAGAATTTACAGAATACTACTAAAGTAAAAGACCTAAATTTGTTATGAACAAGAAAAATGGTTCTTCAATTTGGCGGAAGAAAAGATCTAATCTCACCCGTGTGTTTTCCGCGCGAAATGCGCTATGGATCGACACGAATTCATCCGGCTTTTACTTCTGCTTCCTCACATCGCCGGAAAATTCTGAACGATATTAGAACAATGAGATGTCAAAAAGAGAGCAGAAAGAACGCCCGTTACTTTTATCATAACTACGTTCTACGCCTCACTAGTTATCGATGATCAAGAAAGATTATCCTTCAGAATCAGGTCACGTCAATCATCAGTAATGACCGAGGAAAACTGTCTTTGAGAAGGCCATTCGAAACAAGGTGCCGCAGATAATCTGCACTAAGAAAAAATGAAGAACTCAATAAAAGAAAAGGGCTACCTAGCGGTCACGCAGGAGGCAGCATGCTTTATTCATTCGAACCACAGTTGAGCGAAGATGTTCTTTGAAGAAGGCTGTGAGCCGGATACAGGTCACGAAGAAGCGCACTTCGCTCCATTTTCCTTTTTTTTTTTTTTCATTTTTTCGTTGGTGTGGGAGCTTCTGTCCACGCTGCGTTCGTGGCTGGAGCGCGTTCTTAGAGTGTTCATAGAGATAAGAGCGTTGAAGCTTACGTGCGAAGCACTCTGAGGAGCGCACATGGTGTGGCAGTCTCAAAGTGCGCAAATTTTCTTTTTTAATGTCTTTGGGCTTTCAGCTGTTTATTTTTTTTATTGCTTATAAGCTCGCCAAGATATCTCTAAAAACTGTTTTTTTTTTTTTTTTGCTTGAAGGTAGAGTTTTAAATGTAACTTTTGATATGAAGATTAAGTAAATGAAAAATAAACACGTGGCTGTTGCTGAATCTTTCGGGAGTTTCCATCCTTTTCTTTAGTGCGTTTTGAGCCACCATACGTCAAGGCAGTCATCGTTACTCTACTGACAGTTCGTCCAAAAGGTATAGGAAAGAAAAACGTATTTTCTCAAGCCTCCGCGATATCTGTGACGGGTGTACGTTCTAGGACAGGAATCTAAAACCCGCAGCCCGCGGGCTGCATGCGGCCCGCGGCCTGCACATGACTGTCTTCGCCCCACATTTCTTTTAAATTTTCACAATAATCATGTGCGTGAGCTACACAGGCATGACTGGTCTAAAGCAATGTATTCGTGAGGCAACCCCATGTGTGTCCCCCCTGTGTTGAAGCGTAACCGTGAAACAAAAACGCTATAAAAGTCGGCGTCCAGAGTTTACGCCAAGGTAAACATATATGGCAGAGATCTGTCTGGCTGGGTAAAATTATACGAATATACAGACTCCCTAGCTACGTTTAGTCTTTAGTTTTTAATATCGAAAACCGGCCCTATGTTTCGACACCCATTTGGTCTCTTCTTCAGGGGGAGACTGTCCGGCTACTCCGGCCGGCTCTAAAGATAGCGCTTTTTTTAGTGGCTGTCTCCGTCTCCACCGTCGTTCTTCCAGTCGTTCTTGATACTGCGTTATTTTCTCCATTGGTTGCGGAGACCGTGTACATATACGCTCGGCAGGGTCTCGCTTTACGGGTTAATACTTCCAGGTGTCGTTTGTACATGCCAAGATTCTAAGAATGGCCTTTTGGTGCGGCTACCTTCCGTTTCGATGACCGGTGCGGCATCGAAGTTCGATGGTCCATCTTCTCGCTGTGTTCTGCGAGAGCGTTTCGTGCTGCATTGAAGCCACGTACGTTGTTTCGGTGTTGTCGCATCCTTTTCGGAAAGTTTTCTTTTTTATTTGTCTCGCCGATGTGACGCGCCAATCAGTGCAGTGAACTTCGTAACTCAGAGCAGCCGGCCTTTTGGCCGCGGCAAGAGTCGCCCAATTGTTGATGCGGGTTGGTGTACCAACCGAATACCCCCCCCCCCCCCCCCCGCCCAACCCCAACACCACCGCCAGTTACTCGCTGATTCACTGGATGCAAGGGACTGCGATACGGTAGGGTTCTTCGTGGAAGGCTTCATTTTTGGCGCCACTTTTTGGGGAAAGGGGCACGCGGGGGGGGAATTTCTCCGGTCGCCACGTGGTTGGCATACTCGGCGAATAAAGCATCCCGTGTGCCCATTGTTCAAGAGGTCTGTGGTGATCGCTTCTTCTTATTTTGTTCACTTTTCTTTGGAGCTGCAGATGGCCCTTGGTGCGGTTCAAGAGCGTCGTCACAACCAATGCCTTTTGGGCGATAAGGTCGTTTGAATTGGACTGTAGATAACGGCCGGTGTACGGTAGTTTTCGATAAACCGAGAAGCTAAAAAATATCACAGCATTTATTTAGCGGCGTCGATCAGTGGCATATTAAAGACACAATGAGAACATAGTAGGCCCTAATTGCGCACTAAATAGTTGTGGCGTTACTTCTGACTAACACATATTTAGTCCTAAATTCAGGATTATGCGTATCCTCTTTCTCGGGAACATGCATACTTATTAAGGCAAAAGCCTTAAATGCCTCATCAAACACGAAATTTGAACCGTCGGCTCTCCGCGGCATCGGGGACTAGTGGTGCAAAATATCATAATCACGTGATCACGTCCTCACATGACATCGTATCGCGGTCAAAGCGGGTCCGATTACGGAGGCAATGCAAAACTGGATGAGCTGCCTCTGATGTTCAAGGCAAGCTAAAAACCACGCAAGGTGCAGAATGTTTTTGAAGGGTGGCAGGGCTGGATCGATTTATTGACTTAGAAGAAAAAATGAGATGGAGCTCGCGTTAGAGTCATCTTAAGTGGATGCATAAGGAACCCCGTGAGTTTTTTTTTCCGCAGCATTGTCATGATGGGTTATGAAGCTTATGTACCGGAACCTCGCAGGATAAATAAAAATAGTGCCAAAAGCGAGCATGAACAGGTTTTTGGTTGGTTGACTTCATCATGTTATTTCAATGTATGATAGACT
>JALIZH010000388.1:0-17553 GCA_030522465.1 Rhipicephalus appendiculatus
TTCTTTGATGTCACGTGACTTTCTGCGCACGCATATGTGGGTTGTGGGTGGGCTTGTTTTTTCGTTTGAATAAACTTCATTTGTTAGACAGCGCTCGTATTGTGTCTTCGTGTGTCCGTCCCGTTCGCGCTGAAAAATCTGTTTTACAATACATCATTTCCAACTCGCCCACCTCTCTACTTTACTGCAATTTGTTTCTTTAGTGTACGTGTGTTTTCATGCGCGGCTGAAGTGCGCCGCTCGAATGAATGAACTTTGTGCTGCTCAAGTCAATGAGAGTTCCAGGAATCAACCAGCCCACCTTACCGCCTTGATATCCCACAGTCGGCGAAGAAAAAAAAAGTGTATCACTTCAGCTTTTTGAGGTCTCATGACTCACTCTAAATGGTGTTCCGACACTATGCAGTTGTTGTCACACATGGAGTTCCGGCCAACATTATTTTAACAAAACATTTCACTGGAAAAAAGCGCGGGAAGGTACACCACGCAGCTGTGCTTGCCATATTTAGAAACATGTATGAATTGTATTGACCCGAGTGTCGATTTTCTTGACGCACCGGAAGGTGAACTGCACCAGCCTTCAGCATCGAAGAATGTCATCTAATGAGAAGCTTCAGGACTGTTGATGTGCCCGCTATCGCAAGATGTCTGCGTCAGCATGACGTGAGTCACTTTGGCTAGAGGCCGAGCTGACGCATTCCGCTACCTGGAATTTCAGTTCCAACATGCGCAGCTGTACTCACCAGGCAACTAATGCTCGCAGTGTGAACAATAGAAAGCGCTGCGGAAGGCGCTGTCTTAATTTTTGGAATTGCAAATTTCTTTCTGTTGTCATTTTCCAGCCTCGTCACTACGGGTACCTCCAAACGGCCTTTGTTGCAGAACCTATTTCGTTCTGCTTACAAGGTCAACGCCTCTTACTTGTTTTCATTTATATATCAAAAGCATGTGAAGGTAGGCTAGCCTGGAGTTTACTTGCACATTATAATACTATTAGAGACTACCTTCACACCATCATAATAATATTGAAGAGACAAATAAGAAAAACAAGAAAGAATAACAAAAGAAAAAAAAAGCAGAAGGATTGTATACATATACGATTTCTGGCTTATAAAGAGTGGGCCAACTCAAAGTAGAAAGTCCAAAATACATAAAGAGTAGACACTCACGTTTTCTTGCTTGCATGTGACCTTGCTTGTATTATTCCACTGTTGTTTTCCTCGTCCATTTCTTAGAACCACTTTGGGTAACGACCCGGATTTTCATTGTTTCTGTAATTTCCGGCTGGTACCCGCATCCTGTCAATAAGTGATGTTTCCATTGAAACATCAAAGTTGCATCAACCCCAGAGCAGCCAATCAAAAGTGAAACCGAACCCACACCTGGGGAGGGGCGAGGCATGTAGGGAAGGGCGTTTCAGTTTCACTAACGTGAAACATGAGGAGCGGCGAAGCATGTGGTGTTTTCAGAGAGATTTCTTTGATGAGGCGCTAGTGGCGCCAAACCTAAAATCGGACATGTAGGGAAGGGTGTTTCCGCTCCACTAGAAGAGGAAAAGATAAGCCTCTTTACGTTTGGACAGATCCTCGCAGCTTTTTCTGTGCCCGCTTGCGTGTGTGTACGTTTGCTACATCCCCTGCTCTCGCCATCCCAGCATATATGTAATGCTCCGACTTTTTACAACCCGGTGTTCTTTTTTGGTTTTCTTTTATCGCGATAACAATTACAGTGATACTCTCGACAGAGTTTTGCCGTCGGCGTCGCCGTTGCTATCACCGTCATGTTCCGTATAAAGTCCAAATCGATAACATCTCCCCGGCATGGTATGCTCTACACGCCGATAAGAGCACGCGAGCGGGGACGATGAACGCAGCTGAATCAGTGATGAAACGAGCCGACCCATCTCCGTCGCAGGGAGGGCGCATGTGGTAACATTACCCCACGTGCGAAAACTGCCGTCGATTGCTATTCAAGAAGAGAAGAAACGCCCCGCCCGTCTTGAAGGAGCATGAAGGAACGCGGGGTGGTGGGGTGGGGGTGATGGGTGGCTCTAGCAGCAACTGTAAACTTTAGGGTCCAATCGTAATCGCTGGCGCGCGCCGTGCTATGTCGGCAGCATCAGCACACGGCTCGTATACCCTACTACGGGCTGTGCTCTCAGTGCGAACAGACTTTGCTAAAAGCCCAGCTCTTCCGGGAGTAGCCATATTCTACTAAACTAGGGTTTTGTAGTTACGCGAGATCGCATGCAAAAAGTATCTCGCTTTAAGAGATACTTTGGGCATTGCTTTTAATTGTGTTTGCTAATGTTTATATTTCATTGTGTTTGCTAATGTTCCATACGTGACCGACGTCACGTATGAAATCGAACAATTGACTTCATCCTCGTCGACTCAACCCCGCACGAACATCGTCCACGTTGTCCGTCTGAAGCCCTATCGTACACCGGACTCCGCCAACGCATGTGTATAGTGACCATTCCCACTACCGCCTTTCTCCGGCTGCACCGAGTCGGTGCTTTCGCCGCCGGAGGGTAATGTTATGTGCCGTTTACCTAGAGGACGAAGAAGTCAAGGACTAGTTGGTTCCTGCTTTCGCCATCTTGGTTGTTTTTACCCCGATTGCTGTGAGTGTGTAAATATTGTAAATACACCCTTCTTCTGTCGTCTCCCCGTAACAATATTCTTTAGTCACTGCCCAGCCGTTTATGTACAGGGAGACGGACCTCCGTCAGGCAGAGTTTATTCATTTAGTCCTTTCAACCCAGATGTTGTTGGTCTAAATATTCGCGATAGGAAATTTCATTTGTATACTTCAAGGCTGCTGTAAACGCGTTTATGAAATGGCAATGACTGGTGTGGTATGGGCGCTCAGGTGCTTCTAGCAAAGAAAACAGTTTTTCAGCAAAAAAAAAAAAGAAACAATCAAACTAAATGTACGTCTTAGTTTTCGCGCGTAGATGTATATGAATCGTGCGAGCAACGAAACTTCGACAATGATCGATGAATTTGTTAAGCAGCAGGTGCAAACACCGAGAGAAAGATGTCAGACGGTACATAAAACAACAAAGAACAAACTGCTGTTGTTACAATCGTTAGGCCTGATCACAGCTACAAATTCAGCGGTTTTCAGTGTGTCTTTTATTTTAATATATATCAATTCGGTCGTTTCATTTTGTCACTTTTTGTACTACATTTCAGAGTCATCATAGCACGAAGCATCGCTATTTCAATTATTTTAACACAATAGCTCTAAAGAGCTCGTTTAACTGAAATCCCTGTGTGAACGTCGACGGCGGCGTCATTGGTTGGGATAAAAAATCCCCGTTGTCGTTGAAGCGAAAATCAGATATGGATGCATATAATTAAATAATGGGAAATCCTCGGTCAGTCAGAGAACCGAACCCACGCATTCTGTATGGTGAGCAGATGTTCTGCCACTGAGCCACACGGTGCTTCAATCTGCTTTCTAAAAAAAAAAAAAAGGCTACAAGTATTTCAGGTAGTGAGAGGAGTGTCCTTAACGCATATAATGTTGCGAGGAACAGTCGTAGATTCGCACCAAGTCAACATATGGGAATTGTGCGACCAGGGGCGGTTTAAAGCTACCCATTTATTATAAGAGAGTAATAGCTGAGCGGCTCAGCGGGCCAGCGGGCCCAGCGAACGAGCGGAGACGCTCACTGCGCATGCGCGGCACGCTGGCACAGCCAGCGTTTTCACGGAGCGAGCCGCTCACCCGCTCATTTCGTCTCCTCAGCGAAGCTTGCGCAACGGACGAGCGTGGGAGCGTTTTCCAAGCAAAGCCTCTGCTCGAATGACAGTAACTTCAACCTTGTTCAAGAGGTGGCGCAGCAATGCGTTCCGCTGAAGCAAGCTGGTCATCGCTCAGCTATTACTCTTCCATTTGTCTTTCGCTCCGCTGCCCCCTCCGCTCCTCCGCTGGGTCCGCTGGCCCGCTGAGCCGCTCAGCTATTACTCACTATAAAGTGCGCAGCTGCGTTGGTGCGTGTGTCGCCTTGCATACTCGTAGTGGGTACTTCGCCTATTTGAAAGAGGAAGAATTATGGCCTAGAGGACAATTCGCGGCTGTACTTGCAGTAGGCATTGCAGGATAGTTTGACACGACCGATGTTACACGCACAAATGTTCCTTTGCTTGCAGCACGGTTGAAAGCGATGCGCACTCACCCCCATTACGCTATCTCCTACTCTTGAAGGTGAAGCTCAAAGCGTCCTCGTAGTGTTTGTAATAACAGCTGAGCAGCTATAGCTCGCCGTTGTTGGTGTGGTGTCATCAGAAAAAAAACAACAACATCACGAGCCGCCACAAGCTGTCTTCACTCTCTTCTTCATTGTCGTCGTCCACGTCTTCATCTACTGCTTCGCTCCCAAAACTCTAGCGCCGATTTCTGCGGCGCGGCATACAATGAACCTGACGGGCGAGACGACGGATACACAGAGAAACAACGAAAGAAAGAGAGAAAAAATGAGAAAGAAAGAGAGAAAATGAGAAAGAAAGTGACTTAGGGACATGTATAAATTCTAGAGGCAAAATATATCTTCGGGATACCAAACTCCAACCCGCGTACACACCATCCCAAGTCAGCAGGTAAATGGGCCTGGGTATATAAGTGGTGGATGTGTGGTTAGACCTTGCCAGACGAAGAATTCCTTGACAGCGCGTCACGTATGCGACGGAGCACCGTCGCGATTCAGAGGGCACGACGGGGCGTCTGCCGACGCACGCAAGGCAGATATTTATTGAGTCTGTAGAGCGTCTCCACGTCGGCGCATGCATTTATCACATTCCTGGAGGGAACAAATTTTTATTGCGATAGCAATTATACGGACAATCTCGGCTGGTTTTTTCCGTCGCCGTCGCCGGCGCCGCCGCCGTCATGTACCGTATATTTATATGTATCTATATATTTATAAAAGCCACAAAGAAAAAGTAATTCAGAAAAATGTTTCCGACGCGCGGCATCGAACGAGGGAGCTCTTGCTCTGCTGCGCGCGGCGCTAACCACTGATCCACAGCGCACGTACTTCAACAGTCAAACGGCGAGCTATTTATATATGTACAGCAAGTTTTCAGCGTGTTTTCAACATTACCAGCGAGATGGCGCAAAGGGCGCGCTTTGCGGGGGCTCGGCGCCCTCTCGTCGCGACGCCCGCGCGGATGCGGTCGCGCACTTTGCTTGGTGGGGGGTAGACGCCCGTTCGCCCGTTCGCGCACGCGCTTATCTTGCGGTGGGGGGGGGGGGAATCGGGCTTTCACCGGAACGATTGCGTTGTAGTTACTGAGCGCACAAAGGTCACTTCACTCGCGGCAGTCCCCCCGTTTGCGAAAAAGAACACGCTTTTCAAACACACTGAAGTAACAACTGTGACACTTGTTAGTTCGCGCTCGTATGTAGCTGTGAATAAGTTTCGTGCGTCGTTTTTGTTTGAGCGGCGCGTTAGGTGTCGAGCTGTGAACGTTGTTAGTTCTCTCTCCTCCTGTGCGTGTTGTTTTCGTGCCTCATGTGTGCATGAGCAGCGCGCTGCACGTTTCGACCTGCTTGCCATTCGTCGCTTGACATTCCAATTTGTTGCTATCGCATTCATTGCTTCGCCTTGTGGCGAAACTGTGACTTTTTTATATACGATTCCCTTTCAATCATTGACGACGACCTACATGAATTTCTTTTGTTTTCCTCGACAGTACAGTAGTTACGGCGCCTGGCTTCTGACCCGAAGGTCGAGAGTTCAATCCCAGTGGCGGCGGCGGCATTTCGATAGTGGCGAAATGCCAGATGTATTTGTACTTCGCGATGTCAGTCAACGTTAATGAAACCAGATGAACCAAATTACCGGAGTCCTCCTCTAAAGCGTGCCTCAAAATCATATGCTGTTTTTCGCTTGTGTAACCCCTGGTGTCACCTGTCAGTCTGAGCTTTTCTTTTTTTAGTATCAGGTTGAAAGACTGGCGTTTCACGTAAAGTAATAACTTTCGTGAGAAAGCATTGAGTTCAAAATACAGCAATAGAGTTTTCACCAATACTCTTTTAACAAAATATTTCGACAAAAAACAGAACAAAAAGGGTTGTGTGGGCAAAATAATCACAATTTATTCAAAGTGAGAAAAAAAATAAAACTGTGACCTGTTTGCTTCACCGGAGTGTTGCAGGCTACCGAATCAGATAAACAAAATGGATAGGACAATCGTCAAATAAAAATTTTGAAACGAAAGATAAAAAAATTACACCATCTCCCGCTAAAGGGAACCATGTGTAGATCTGAAGCAGCGGGCGCTAACGCTTACACTGGCGGCGGCGTTGACGCTGGCGCTCATCGCAGCGTTGCGCAGGAGAGAAAACTGGGGAGGCGCAAAGCACGCAGTGATGGAGCGGTGTTTCCTACTGGAACATGCCAATCGCTGCTAATGGGCAATGAGAGACAGAAGACTCCGACTGGACACAGAGACCCGCAGTCCGCTTTTAGTTAACGCGCACGCTGCGAATTGTTATTGTTCAACAACGCACAGGAGAAATCTCCCACCGGCACCACCTTGCAGGTCAAGATCCACTGCCATATATACGGGGGGGCCAGTGAACGGTTGTGCAGCGCGATCAGTCGGTTTTTTCAACCAAGAAACTCGCTAGCAGACGTGCCTGCGTCGGCGTCGCGAGGCGAGAGAGGGGGGACGCGCATGCGCAGTGGGAGTGTGGACGCCGCGGGCAGGGATGTCTAGAGGAGAGAGGGGGGGAGCGTAGGAGAGGAGAGAGAGGATCGACGCGCATGCGCAGTGGGAGTGTGGACGCCGCGGGCAGAGATGCCTAGAGGATAGAGGCACCCACCACCACCACCGGATTAAGCTTCGCCATAAGATGCTTCACATCTAAGAAGGAAGGTACCACCACTATCCAGGAAACAACATCCTAAGGAACTAGTCGGCAAATCAGCGGATGCAGGCCAAATACGATAACACAAAGTATTTGTTCATGGGCCCTCTTGACTTACAAATTCCTGACTCACAAAATATATCAGTCTTTGATATTTTCACTTGAATAGATGTGCTGTTTTTTAAATGCGAATGCATTTCATAGTCGGGCTATGTCAGGCATCCGGCGTTTCCAGCGTTGTCCAGCGTGGTCCGCGGAGGAGGAGGATAGGTTGAGGAGGTAAGCGCCGGCAGGTGTTAGATGTGAAGCATCTTATCGCGAAGCTTAATCTGGTGGTGGTGGTGTGCGGCGTGACCACCCTTACTGCGCATGCGCAAACCCTTTAAAAAATAAAAATAAAAATGGTAGGATATTCACGAAGTGAATGATGATGACTGGGCGAAGCTGTCCTAAAGGAAATGAATGGCTCGGTCAATCATATGAAGATGAAATTAACTTTTATTTTCGTTGAAGGACGGCTTGCAGGGATCCCTTCATTACGACGGCCTTGTGGTCCGTGAAATGAAGGGCGAGCGGTTCCTCTACGGGTTCCTCTACGCGATGCCACGTGTTGTATGGCATCACGATCGTCATCATCATCAGCGTCAACGTTATCACGCATAGTGGGTACATTCCATGTACCCACTATGATGACGCTGCCCATATGGCAGCGTCATCCCCATGTGTTGTATGGCATCGCGATCGTCATCGTCATCAGCAGGTGGCTACTACATAGTGGGTACATTCCCATGTACCCACTATGATGACGCTGCCCTTATGGCAGCGTCATCCCCATGTGTTGTATGGCATCGCGATCGTCATTAGCAGGTGGCTACTACATACAAGGGACGCACGACCGACAGGCTAAGGAGCTTCGCCCCTAAAAACCTCCTCTCTCTCCTCTCCTACGCTCCCCCCCTTTTTTCTCTAGGCATCTCTGCCCGCAGCGTCCACACTCCCTCTGCGCATGCGCGCCCCCCCCTCTCTCCTCTCCTACGCTCCCCCCCCTCTCTCGCCTCGCGACGCCGACGCAGGCAGCGTCTGCTAGCGAGTTTCTTGGTTGAAAAAACCGACTGCTCGCGCTGCACAACCGTTCACTGGTCACCCCGTATATATGGCAATGGATCTTGACCTCGAAGGTGGTGCCGGTGGGAGATTTCTCCTGTGCGTTGTTGAACAATAAAAATTCGCAGCGTGCGCGTTAACTAAAAGCGGACCGCGAGTCTCTGTGTCCAGTCGGAGTCTTCTGTCTCTCATTGCACATTAGCAGCGATTGGCATGTTCCAGTAGGAAACACCGCTAAATCACTGCGTGCTTTACGCATCCCCAGTTTTCTCTCCCGCGCAACGCTGCGATGAGCGCCAGCGTCAACGCCGCCGCCGGTGTAAGCGTTAGCGCCCGCTGCTTCACATCTACACATGGTTCCCTTTAGCGGAACATGGTGTAATTTTATCTCTCCGCTCTCACTCCCTCTCCCATAGCAACAGCTGCGGGCGCGCGCGCGCTTATCCTCGCCCCTAGCAACCGGAGCATGTGGTGCGGGCGGAGTAGCGGAGAGTGAGTGGAGAGAAGGGAGCGCTCTGGTGTGTGAGGGCGCTCGCATCGCGGAAGCTCGGCGGAGCTCCCGTGTGGAGAGTGTAGCAGAGGGTAGGTGCAGTGCTTCGCCGCTCCTTCTCTCGCCGTTCGCTCTCTCTCCTCCCTGCGCCCCACACTCCCGTCCGCTCGCTCGCATGTATATATAAATGGAGTGAAGCGCGCGCGAAATGCATTCGCATTTTGCTCACGATTTCCCCTTCGGGGAAGTGGGGGGCATTTTTTTAGTCTTCTTTTCCTTCTGTGGTCATCGTCAGCTGTGGTTCTCCTTTTCTCTAGACCATGTGTAGAGAGGCGCAAGGCGGCTTGAGGTCTATGCATGATTCTTCCAGTACTTTTAGATGCGAAGCATCTTATGCTCGGGGCTCTGTCCCTCCCGCGTCCCCCCATCCGCCGTCCCCCCGTCCGCCGTCCCCCCGTCCCCCCCGTCCCGCGTCTGGCCACTTTCATGAAGTAGGGAAGCGCCCATTATGCGAACCAGAACACTGTAGTAATATGAAGGCCGTCAACCCTAACACAGTCATCAGAGTCATGGCCAAGAACACAGAGAGGATGCTTAGCAATGGCTAGGCAGGTGGTGTCTGTCGCCCAGGTTGACCCCATTCCTTAATCTTGCTTGCATGTGTTTGGAGGGGGCTTAGTCCGTCCCGCGTCCCACACCACCACAGCGCATGCGCGTGCCGTCCCCCCTCTCTCTCCTACGCTCACCCCCCTTTCTCTCCTCTAGGAATCGTCTACTCTACGGAGCGGCCCCCGCGTCCTCTCTCCTCTAGGAATACTCTACTCTACGGAGCGGCTCCGGCGTCCCACATCCCCACAGCGCATGCACGTCCCCCTCTCTCTCCTATCCTACGGTCGCCCCCGTCCTTTCCTCTAGGAATCTTCTACGGAACGACAGGTGGTGTGACAGCTGCATACTCCGCTGGGGGCGCCACGGTAGTTGCGCGGTATGAAAATGACGGAGGCGCGCGCGGCTCATTCTCTCTCCTGCACAGCGCCGCGATGAGCGCCCGGACCACTGCCGTGAAATGAGAGCGGCGACTTTCCTCCCGCTCAAGCTAATTATCTCCCTCTGCTTCGCATCCACACATGGTTCCCTTTAGCGGGAGATGGGGAATTTTTACTTTTAACGAATGTTGCTCCATATTTCGTGGCTTCTGCTGAACTACTCTGAATGCCACTTACTTTCGAGGCGTGTTAGCGAACGATGCGTTGTCAAATGTTTCTTTTAGATGCGAAGCATCTTATGCTCGGGGCTCTGTCCCTCCCGCGTCCCCCGTCCGCCGTCCCCCGTCCCCCGTCCCGCGTCCGGCCACTTTCATGAAGTAGGGAAGCGCCCATTATGCGAACCAGAACACTGTAGTAATATGAAGGTCGTCAACCCTAACACAGTCATCAGAGTCATGGCCAAGAACACAGAGAGGCTGCTTAGCAACGGCTAGGCAGGTGGTGTCTGTCGCCCAGGTTGACCCCATTCCTTGAGTCATGGCCGAGAGCACAGAGAGGCTGCTTAGCAGTGGCTAGGCAGGTGGTGTCTGTCGCCCAGGTTGACCCCATTCCTTAATCTTGCTTGCATGTGTTTGGAGGGGGGCTTAGTCCGTCCCACACCACCACAGCGCATGCGCGTGCCGTCCCCCCTCTCTCTCCTACGCTCACCCCCTTTCTCTCCTCTAGGAATCGTCTACTCTACGAAGCGGCGTCCTCTCCCCTCTCTCCTCTAGGAATACTCTACTCGCTGTATGCCATGACGATGACGCTGATGACGATGAAGAATAAGCGCGTTAGCACATGCACAGCACATGCAAAAGGTACCCACTATACGCCGTGACGATGACGATGACGCTGCCGACGACGAAGAAGAGCGCTAGCTCATGCAAGGTACCCGTGACGATGACGACCATGGAACATTCTCTTTCTGCCATGGATGAAAACGAACGTAGGCGCGAAAAGCGGCGGCTGAACAGCAACGCCAACAAGCTGCTACTCCGGTGGCTAGAGCTCGGGAAGCGGTGGCTAAAAGGCAAAATCACCAAGTGGACTCAGAGTTGAGGGCGTGGGTAGCGGCGGCTCACGAGTTATTTTTGGGTAACACTGACCGATCCCACTGCTTCGCCCACCCATCATCATTCACTCCGCGGAGATGCCGTGATTTTTTTAGGGGCGAAGCTCCTTACACCGTGGGTCGTTCCATCCTCCGTCCATTGTTGTCGTAGCCACCTCTGTGCGATGCCGATGACGCTTCCATCACGGCACAGCACATGGAATGTACCCACTACGACTTTCTGCTGCCATCACGGCACAGCACATAGAATGTGCTGTGCCGCACTACGACTTTCCACTACGACCCATGCAGGAACCGCCGTTATAATGAAGGGGGAACGGAAGCCACGGCTTATGTAAACGGTAACCACGAGTCCACGACCAACGAAGAAACGAAAAAAAGAACGGAAAATCACGGCTCACGAATAAAATATAAATTTCTTGTATATATACACACAGTGTTTGTCACGTCTTTGATGATTTTTTTTTCCTTTCCTGCCCCTTTCTTTCTACTTTTTTCCCTTATGGATTTTGAAATAATGAATTCTGATTTCTCCCACTCAGCGGGAAGGCATACCACGGACCTGTAGTAGCCATAATTTAAAAGTATGTACGTTGAACTTTCAGTTCATCAAATCGTGTTTACCCGACCTGGATTATCTTGACGCACAAAAAACTTAACTGTGCCACCATTCAGCTGCTAAGAACGTCATTTAATGAGAATCTTTACGGGTGTAGATGTGCCAGTAAGCGGCAGCTGATAGCGTCAGCGGAACTTGGTGACGGGCGTCACTGCGCCTGGACGCCAAGCTGACGCATTGCGCGTCCTCGAATTCGCACTGCAGCGTTTGTACCTGTACTTACCAGGCAACCGATACCCACAATGTGAACAAGAGAAGGCTTTGTTATATGCTATGCTTTGATTTTGGCACTAACGAATTTGTTTCTTTAGTTGTTCTGTAGGCTCATTGCTGCGTTTGGTTCAAATCGACCTACGCTAGAAATCTTTTTTTTTCTTCTGTCAAGAATGAAAGTACGATACTTATATAAATAAACCAAATTAACCCGACGATCTTTACAGATGCTTGTCCGTGGTGCGGTGACAGAGCGACTTCTTATCGTGCCTCACCAAACAAAAAACAATTGGCATGAGATCATTATCAAATCACGCACTTTTTTGAAGCAATAATTACTATCATTATGGTAGGCTTAATTCGTAGTGATCGATGTGGATCATGGCATGCATGGTATGTTATCATCATTTTGTCATGGTGGTCGATAGATTGCCTTGCTATACGGAACTTCCGTCATCCTTCGACGCGCATGCATGAAAAATACGAATGCCAGGCCACAACATGAGTGGTTATGACATGTATGTCATCTAAATCATGGCATCAACGACACAACCGACATTATGAATGCATTGCGAAGCCATCGCAGTCATTTCATTAACATGGTGTGTGCGAATATGTTGACACCCCTTGACGACAACAGGGTCCCTAATGCATTCGCCTAAGATGACTCGAAGGTGAAAGCCATCTTCTTTTTGTTCTCAATCAATAAACCTCTCATGCCTTCCTTCGAAAGCTTTCTGCACCTGACATAATTTTAGCGCAGAGCTCTTAAAAGCTAGTTTCGCAAGAATTATGGTGTCGGTGTCGGTATCGGCGTTGGCGTCGTTGGTTGCGAGCGAAAAATCCGCGTTGTCCGTGAGTGAAAATTCGAGACTGAGGCAAATTAAGAATAAATAATTTTCAATGCGAAGCATTTCTTGGCGTACTGCACACAATTTTGCGTTTCTGTCTACGTATCTATCTAGCCGCTTACGTCTGGGTGCTCTCGTGATCACCCCCTTAACTTGGGGTAGACCAAAATTAGCACGGGAGGGTAAGAGCGTTGGACGAATATGACTGTCTCGTCATGACATGAATAACGTGAAACTCCTGTCGCCTATGACGTCAAACTCTTTCCTCCAGACACGTGTGGCAGATACCCGTATACCATGGGCCGCGGTATGCGGGTATGCGATACAGGTGCTTGACAAGTTATATCTACCGAGGAACGGCGAGAACAGACATTGGTAATTTAAATGTGAGGGCGTTAGGAAAAATGACATCAGCATTGTTGACCCGACGAATGCAAAGATTATATGTTATCGTCCCAGCAGGAATCGAACCCAAGCATTCTGCGCGGCAATTAAGTATTCTACCACAGAGCCACGCCAGGTCACAGATACACGCTCAAGCTCCTCCGAGATCATCATCATCATCAGCCTGTCTACGCCCACTGCAGGGCAAAGGCCTCTCCCATGTTTCGCCAATCAACCCGGTCCTGTGCTTTCTGCTGCCACGTTATACCTGCAAACTTCTTAATCTCATCTACCCACCTAATTTTCTGTCTCCCCCTCACGCGTTTGCCATCTCTTGGAATCCAGTCAGTTACCCTTAATGACCAGCGGTTATCCTGCCGACGTGCTACGTGCCCGGCCCATATCCATTTCTTCTTCTTGATTTCAACTATGATATCCTTAACCCCCGTTTGTTCCCTGACCCACTCTGCTCTCTTCCTGTCTCTTAAGGTTACACCTATCATTTTCCTTTCCATCGCTCGCTGCGTCGTCCTCAGTTTAAGTTGAACCCTCTTTGTAAGTCTCCAGGTTTCTGCTCCGTAGGTAAGTACCGGTAAGATGCAGCTGTTATATACCTTCCTCTTGAGGGATAGTGGTAGACTACCATTCATGATTTGATAATGCTTGCCGAATGTGCTCCATCCCATCCTTATTCTTCTAGTTATTTCACTCTCATGGTTCGGCTCCGCGGTTACTACCTGTCCTAAGTAGACGTACTCCTTTACAACTTCCAGTGTCTCGCCACCTATTGCAAAGCGCTGTTCTCTGCCAAGATTGTTCCACATTACTTTAGTTTTATGCATATTAATTTTCAGACCCACTCTTCTACTTTCCGTATCCAGTTCAGTAATCATAAGCTGTAATTCGTCTCCCGCGTTACTCATCAATGCAATGTCATCAGCGAATCGCAGGTTCACAGCCAAAAACAAGCCTCACTTGTTTGAAATACAGCCTCACTGGCGACCACAGCCAGCAATGCACTCCCTCACCAGAGCAGGATTGGCCACCCTGGTGCAGTACTTGGCCACTACCTCCCACATGAATACACCAATTAACCCTCCGAGATATAGGAGGACTTTTTGAGGGCCTATAGTTGGTGCATACTGACATAAAAACTTAGCGCAATTAAAGACGAGACACACAAGCAAGAAACACGAGGGACTGGCGCGCACAGACATTCAGAGATATACGTACCGACAGCGGTAAATGCTGTATATAAATAGCTCGCCGTTATTACGCCGGCGCATGCATCGCGCCTGGTATTGTCTAACCCATCGCCCTGCCGAGCGAGGGACCGCTGGTTCTAATCCCCGATCGGGCGCTTCGGAACTTTTTTCTTCTGATTTATTGTTATTTGTGCCTTTTTATATATACAGTAAAAGCTCGTTAACTAGAACTCGAAGGGGGCTAAAATGTTGTTCGAATTAAGCTGAGTTCAAATTAACGGGCGTGCACTAGAATGAACCTCAGTTGTGATCGCTGGGGCCAACTTCTACGAGAAGAGGTGAAAGGCAGTGGCCTCCAGTTCGAATCAACCGTTGTGGATGCCGACACGTTTGAATTATCGGAAGTTTTCTCCCATATAAATACACAGGACAGTGCCGGGACCAGGCAGTCTGTTCTAATTAACTGCAAGTTCTAATTAACCCTAGTTCGAATTAAGGAGGTTGTACTGTAGATATATATATATATATATATATATATATATATATATATATATATATATATATATATATATATATATATATATATATTCAGGACATGACGGCAACGGCTAACAACCGCCGAAAGTGTCCATGTAATTGCTATCGCAATAAAACGTGGTAGTATATCTAACCCCCTCGGTTCCTAGCTAAGCGCAGCCTGTCTAACTGCCAATACTGACTTTCATTCATCCAATGTGCACAACGCCACCAGCTGTCATCTTTCCATTGCGAAGTATTGTGTACAGGATGTCAACAATCATTTCTCACCGATTTCCTCGTAGATGCCTACATCAGCTGTGTTGCACTTGTTCGTGGCAACTTGTGCAGGTATACTTGCATGACACCCACTACGCCAAAAACCATCATAATTTTTGTGAAGTAGGGTAGCACCCACTATGCTAATATTCGCTCTTTGGAGAAGTGTGGTACCCGCTAGCCACTTGTAATGCATTATGTGCAATTTGCTTATGCTTTGACTGGTGCTGAAAAAATTATAGCTGAGCCTTTTGTAATTGGTTCGGAGAACTCAACGAACCACTCGTTATGGAGTTCACGGCGCCAAGACAATCACGGTGCCAAGAACCGCCGTCTTAAGAACCATGGGCAGTAATGTCAAAAAGAGGAAGCTATAAGTAGCTGTCTCACTGGAAAAGGGTGTATCCTCAGCCTTGGAAGTTGACGGAAGCATGCCCTTCGTCGTAGCTCAATTCGCATAAGAATGGAAGCGTAACTCGAAAGTTGTTGGTTCCACTCTCCCGAACGGAAAAAGGGATTCTTTTCTAATTAAATTCACTTCAATTTGCGTCATACTTACTACACTAGGGCTAAAAGACAACAATTAATGTCCCCTCTGCTTTACTCTGCCTAATCGTCTCTTCGATTCATCAGATCGTCTCGAATAAAGCAGCGAGTCCTTCGAAAAATCTGCCTTCTCTTGTTCATATAAAAGCGTATGTAAAACAAGAACCCGCGGGTAGAAGCAAAAGAGAGCGCTATTCCCACTACATTCCTAACTGCTTCGCGTAACACCCATTTCCTCAGCGCGCGAGATATGCCAGAAGTGCTTTGTTATACTCACCTAAAGGTTGGGAAGCATGTATAAGTTGTCATAATAATATATGTCTGCAGCTACGTGAAAGAAGTTTCCTAATTACTTATTGAGAAGAAAATTGGCTGGATGCCCAGTGAAATATCGACGGCGAAAGAGAATGGTTACACGTGCAGCGCATACCTAGCTTAGGCTCCACCAGCAGTAACAGTGGACGCATTTTCGCGACCGCGTGGTCAATTGACGGTGACGTGGTCTCCGGCCCACGAGTCATTCATATAGTACAGCATAGAGGAAAGGACAGTAGATAAAGAGCGGACACTTCCATAGAGCTATGCCAGCTATGCGGCCGAATCAGTGAGCAAGGGAATCGAGAGAAGGATTCCCCCCCTCGTTAAATGCATTAGGACACCAAGTAATCCCTTATGTTCGCAACTTTCGGTTACGGTTCCGTGCGCGCCCAGTTTGAAATGCGTGCTACGCATTTTTGTTTAAATGCGAAGCATTTCTTCGCGAACTTCGGCGACTTTGAGCGTATCTATTTATCTATCTATCTATCTATCTATCTATCTATCTATCTATCTATCTATCTATCTATCTATCTATCTATCTATCTATCTATCCGCCTACGACTTTGGGCTTTACTGGCCGTATCGTTAATGGGATTTATACCAAAATTGGTATGATGTAACATGACTGTATGAGAAACATGAATGACTGGTCATATCATGAAAATCATGACTAACTTGTCATGAAAAGTATCATTGACACGCCATGGCCATAGTGCTCCTAAGGCCGTTTTCTTCACTTGATATATCCAAAAATTGGTACGATGAGACATGTCTGCATGACCAACATAAATGACAGGTGCTAATATGAAACTCATGACCTGCATGTCATGTACAACATGATTTACATGCCATGCTCATGGCGCGCTGACGGCTGTTTCGCTAGCTTGATATACACCAAATTTGGTATTGAGTGACATGACTGTATGACGAGCATAAATGACAAGTGTTAATATGGAAATTATGACATGTCATGTGCAGCATGACTTGCATGCCACGCTCATAACACTCTCGGGGCCGTTTCGCTAGCTTGATATACACCAAATTTGGTATTGAGTGACATGACTGTACGACGAGAATAAAAGGACAAGTGGTAATATGGAAATCATGACGTGGCATGTGCAACATGACTTGCATGCCGCACTCATGGCAGTCTCGTGGTCGTTTCGCTACCGTGACATACACCAAATTTTGTAATCAGCGACTTGACTGTATGAAGAGCGTAAATGACAAGTGGAGATATGGAAATCATGACATGTCATTTGCAACATGACTTGCTCGCCCCGCTCATGACACTCGTGGCCGTTTCGCTAGCTTGATATACACCAAATTTTAAGGCGAAAGCCTTTAATCTCTCATGCTCATCTCCCCGTCCATCCAGCCATCCCTCCGGCCGTGCCCTGGCACGGTGCCAGGGGGGCGCCGAGGCGCGCAAACGGACGCCGGTCGCGTTGGACTCTACAGCGCTCGCGTTTTGCTTGCGTAGCGTCGCTGTGCCCAGCGTGTCTAATCATGCAAGGAGGGAGACGCGCGGGCATCGCGTTGCATTCTGAGCGACCCCGCCTCAGTGGGCACAGGCGTTCGAGGAACACTATTTGGAATTTACAAGTCCATTTAAACGTGGAACGTGGATGGCGTCTGAACGATGCGCAAAGCGCGAGAATACGAACGCATGCGAAACGGAGGCAGAGTGGTCTCGCGTCTCGCTGCGATTCGAGGTAAAAATTAAAAAAGGACATTTCGTTTGTGCGCTATCCCAATAAGAGTGTAAAAAAAAAAGTCATGGCATAGTCAGTCGAATGGCCAGAAGCTTTCGCCGAACACACATTGGAATGTACAAAGTGTCCTGTTGAGCGACGTGATTGTATGACGAGCATAAATGACAATTGGTAATATGGAAATCATAACATGTCATGTGCAACATGACTTGCATTGCACGCTCGTGGCACTCTCGTGGCGGTTTCGCGGTAGCTTGATATACACCAAATTTGGTATTGCTTGACGTGGCTGTATGAAGAACATAAATGATAAGTGGTAATAGGGAAA
>JALIZH010000389.1:0-24270 GCA_030522465.1 Rhipicephalus appendiculatus
ATGTAAATCATGACGTACATGAGGCGCATGTCATGATTTTCATGTTACCACTAGTCACTTATGTTGGTCATACAGAAATGTCTCGCCATAACAATTTCGCTGTATATCCATTTATTAAACGGCCGTGAGCGCCGCTAAACAATGTCATGCAAACCATGCTGTACATGACATGCGCGTCATGATTTGCATCTTAAGACCAGTCACTAATGATCATCACATACCCTTGGCACATCATACCAATATTGGTATATATGAAATTAACGAAACGGCCGCGAGAGCACCAAGTTTATGGCATGTAAATTATGCTGTCCATGGCATGCATATAATGATGTTTATGTTATGAATTGTCATTTATCTTCGACATACAGTCATGTCATGCCATACGAATTGTGGTGTACATCCCGTAAACGAAACAGACACGTTCAAAATTGTCGCAGAAAGGAATTTTTCGCATTTAAATGAAGTATCAAAAAGCGCCAAAAGCGTACTCCCTCACCTACCTCCGGAGAAGGCACAGCCAAAACAGCCTAGCGTCCGCGCAAGATCGAGATTATTCTAGACATCAATGCGGTTACGACCGACGTGACCGCCGCCGAATACGGAAGTGCGATGCGGTTCTCATCCGTTCCCCAAGCTTTCGCTGCGCTGAGCTATGAGCAGTTTAACGTCGAAGATTCGCGAATCCTGAACAACGCCATAAAAGCGCGTGGCGACGGAGGCTCACTCAACGAGTTAGTGAGAGAAGGACGTCACGATGTCGAAGCGAGTTTTATCAGGTGGTGCCGTCGGCCGGTCTTGGAAGGGTCGAGAAATGATGCTGAGGGAGCAGCAAAAAGTTTTGAAGACCATCGAGGAGACATCTGATCACCGACTGCAAAGAGGAACGACTCTTCAGCGCTGCAGTCTACGTGGAGGGACTCGTCAAGCCGGTGAATATGAAAGAACTTTAATTGTTCTGAAATATTCCCGAGTGTTTGGATTTGTGCGCAAGTTTATAATTGTTCTCCATTGTTTGTTTAATTCGTGCGAGTTGTATTGTGATTGAACCAGCCTAGAGTGCACGTTTATGTGATGATTGGACGTCCTTAACTGAGAATATATTTTGTTTGTGTTATCAACTCTTGGCTCCGACTCGCTCTAAAAGGAGCTACCCTTAAATTGTCCGTGCTGTCGTGGTGCGTTTCGGAGGACCGATACGTCAGCCCTTGGAATCTGCCCGGCGGCTGCCTCCCCATTGACGGGGTTGCGACAATCCTACTGTATGTGTGTACGGTTCTGAGAAGATTCAGTTTGGTGGAGGTTGGTAATCATTAAGGAAATAAGTGAAAGATCACTCTGTAGAATATTCTGTACATATGCGAAGTCCTCGTCTGACAGGGCTCTTTTCATCGAATAATGTGTACAGCGCGGAGGTGATGCAGTTGCTGGTCACTGATGCGACAATACAATATTTATTTATTCATATCTTTATATATACTGCATCCACAAATAGAGCTCCAGTATCACTGCAGTCCTCAACCCTCAGCCGTTATTAACTCTATTTAAAACCAATGAGGTACAAGAACAAGTATCAAGGTAGTAACAACTCCGCCCCAATGTAGTTTTCACGAAAGTGGTATTATTGCGCAAAGGTCCACAGTCAGCAAAAGTGCACTGGCACTGTGTTGTGAGCGTAGGTCGGCAAACTCACTTATGAGTCGACTCATTCAGACTCACTAGACTCAGAGAGAGCCTTGAGTCTGAGTCGGTCCAAGTGAGCAATATTTTGGTGAGTATGAGTCCGAGTGAGTCCGGCTAAGAAAAAAAATTTAGTAAATGTGAGTCCGAGTGAGTCTTAAGGGCAACATATATATCATGAGTGAGTCTGAGTGAGCTTCACAGTATTTGCCGAGCTACGGTTGTGAGAGGCAGCACGAGAGAATGCCGGCGGCCACGAGAGTGGTTAATTTAGCCCGATACAGCTAGCTTTCAATACGGCGAATTAGCATGAGCAGATCATTTCCCCTTTGACAGCGCAAAAACACGTAGCAATGTGTTTAGAGAGAGAACACCCGGCCAGCTGCTCGCGAAGTTAACACGTATTGCGTATGCGATCATACACTCAATGCTTCATTTTTGAACTTTTGCAGGTTGTTTCAGAATTGGCAGGTGAACATTAATTTTCAAAAAGAAAACCGCTGCCATGTGTTTTAGCAGGCAGAAAACCCCATCAACGTTTAATTATTCGTTCAACAATTATGTAGTACAGCAGGTCCCACAGTACAAATACCTCGGCCTCCTTTTCGCCACAAACTTATCATGGTCTCACCACATCAATATAACTTGCAACAAAGCTCTGAAAAAAACTATGATATCTTAACCGTTAATTACGTTTAGCCCCAAAAAGGAAACAAAACTGCTAGCATACAAAACCCTCGTAAGACCAATCCTTGAGTATGGCGCCACTGATGGTCCCCCCTACAAAATGGGTGACATAAAACGCATCGAATCAATGCAGAAAAAAAAAGCCATTCGTTTCTTTTACGGACGCTATGACTGTAATTTCTCACCGTCATCCCATCTAACGCACCTTGTTTTAACTTCACTTTCCAAAAGACGCGACATCGAGTGTCTGAAAGTCTTTTACTCTCTCTACAATTCCCCGTAATATTCATAGCACAACAGCTACATAACACCTGTCAAAACAACACCCACCAGAAATAGCCATGCACTCAACGTATCCGCGTTTCGTCATCGCACAGAATTCTTCAAATACACTTTTTTCCCCCGATGCTTTGAAATCTGGAATTCCATACCAGGTCACATTCGTTCGTTGCTGAAAGATGAATTCTTAAACGCACTAAAAGACG
Source organism: Rhipicephalus appendiculatus (assembly GCA_030522465.1). Lineage (NCBI taxonomy): Eukaryota > Metazoa > Arthropoda > Arachnida > Ixodida > Ixodidae > Rhipicephalus > Rhipicephalus appendiculatus. The sequence goes on from JALIZH010000389.1 coordinate 2,850, forward strand.
GTATACCCTCATCCTTGCTTCTTGTTTCACGTTGTTTATATAATTCTGTTTATGGTATTTTCCTATTCCTCTGACTTGCTATTGTTTGTATTTATCTCACCTGTTACACCGTTTTCTTTTATTATTATCTCCTGCTCTGTACCAACTCCTGCGATAGCCCTGTAATCGGGCAGCAGTATGTGAAAATAAATAAATAATAAATAAATGATAAATAAAACAACGACAAATTTTGGTTGACAACGCCGCAATTATGTTGTGGTTTTGTTTTTTTAGCAACCGTGCTTCGTCTTGCATTTCTGTAATAACGAATGTTTGAAGCAGGTTTAAAATTTATGTACAGAGGTGAATGTGGAAATAAGGCGGATTAACAGGCTGTGCGTTCGCAGCCTGAATTCTAGCTCAAGGAGCTGACACCTGAACGGCGGTCATAAGAGGATGAAGGAAGCATAGGCGTATCTGCAGCCGGGGGTGGGGAGCGCTAACTCCCCCCACTGAGGGGAACCAAGAGGGGTGAGCCCCCCCTTGCTTTCCCCCGTCTTTCGACTTTGGTCATCGTCGGCTGCACACTGGAAAAACAACTGAGGCGAAAGTTTTTCTTTAACAGAGCAGTCATGTAATTATATAATTAGGTTTTATAACGTGTCTCTTTTACGCTTCTACTATGAAGATTGTGTTCAGTGTCTCACGACCACGCACTGTCAGCTACCGACGGTGCGGGCCGCTAATGTGACGCTTTCGCGCCATGGGTTCCAACATTGCAGAGTAGCCTACTGCTGAGCAGTGGTTCTATACAGCACTCGGTCATGCTTTAAGTCTGTTCGGTGCGGCCTGAAAATTACATCAATAGCGACGCAAGCATGAGCGGAAACCAGCAAACGTTTTATGAACTGGTCAAATGCAGTTCCTGTTTCAGGAAATTCATTTTCTTTCTTCGAAAACGTATAGAATCACCGCTGCTCACATACCAGCTGTTGCGAGTCGATGAGTGTGCACAAATTTTGAGTGTTTTAGTCGAGCTACCAGAGCTCAATAAGCTTTCCGTTTTAGTTTCCAACTGACCTGCTTTGCCTTGCTTATATCATAGCTTGTAGAGATCGCAGTGGCTTTCAACAAGGCTGTAAATAAGGCAGTCGACTCGAGCACAGTGCAAAAGCCCAGCTTTTGAGCTGACCCTGAAACTTGATCGACCGGACCAGTGAGATGGTCAGGGTCCATGGTTTTGTGGACAAAGAAGACTGTCCAGCTGCGAATACTTTTGCCTGTTCCTAATAACGCTCATTTCGTTCTCTCCCCGCCAGCAATAGTCGATAGACAGTTGTTCACGAGTGCAAGTCTTGCTGAGGTCTTATTCCTCAAAAAGACATAATAACAGACAGTTCTAGCAACAAAAAGTTGGCACTCCACTTATTATTAAGGCTTCTCTTAAGCCATTAGCTTTATCAACCACGTGGTTTTGGTAAAAAAGTGAAAAGTTAAGGCATTAGTGGCATAGCACACTCTTCGTACTCGTCCTTATACAAAGCCGTAATCGGACTGTATAGTAGTATGGAGTTGTAATGCTCAGATGAAGAATAGGTTAAATATGGCGTGCCGTGGGGAAGCATTTTGGGACGTTTTTGTTTAATAACCTTCATTGAAGAGATCGCAAGTAGGGATAAGAAATGCTAAATTTGCAATCCATGCAGATGATATCAGCTTATCTGTTGTGGCAAACTTCCAAATACAGTCTCAGTAACAAGACCTGGTAAAGCCTTCGTGTAATTTGTGTGAATCTGGACTGCTGAAGATTACCATGCTTAAGCTGAGGTGGTATTGTTTCCTTTGCCTTGTTCACCGCAAAATGCAATTAGGGCGTCAAGGAAGCAAACATGGACAGCGATAACTCTCAAACGAGGATTTATTGTATACGATAACGCGAACGTGCAAGCGAATGGCTCTCAGCCGTTGATGTTTTCAGGGGACCCCTTGTGGACTGGTGGAAGTAACGAGGGACCTCTTGTGATAAATTAACACGACATGCCGAGTAAAATATGTGCCTTTTATTTCTCTTTGGCCAAACAATGGTCATGCTAATGTGCCACGTACGCTAGTTCGATCTCAACACCTTGTCAATAAGCTCTGGAGTCTGCAGCCACATTCAACCTCTGTCTAGATATGCTTGCTCTTCGAATATGCAAGTCTAGAAAAAGTATGCTCGCGTGCATATGCCGTATAAAACTGCAACAAAAGCTTTACAGCCATGTCAAAGAGAAGGAAAAACATAGGTCAGCTCCCCCCGCAATAATAATGTGTTATGTGGTGAAGCATACAAAAAAAAAGGCGAAGGGACCGCTGTCACGGGATATATGTACTAAAAAAAAAGAAAAAAAAACGCGTTTTTTAAGCTGAGGTTTTGCAGACAAACAAAAATAGCTTTGCGGACCCTTATGCGAGAGCCAAAGCTTTTGCGCTTATGTAGTCTACCAGGCCCCTCTGCCAAGCGGCAACATTTAGAGCGGAAAAGCTAGAAGGTGCGCGAATATGAGATAACGAGTGCCCCAGAGAAAATTCGAAAATATAGACCGATTAACAAACCCGTTAGCACACTGAAGCGTCACTGCAAGCCACTGTTTGATGATACGGTGGTATAAGATAGACATGAACAAAAAAAGAAAAGTCATCATGGAGACCTAATAGCGAAAACAACGCAAAGTGCGTCAGTCAGCACGTCTATCTCATTCAACAACAAAAAAGATAGCATTCCTCCGAGTCATGCACAAGCAGTAAAGAGATTGGGGCACCTTTGTATTATCTTTTTGCTTCTTAACCAATTTCCTTTGCGCGTGCGTGTACGCCTTCGCGTTTACATCTTATGCAATAGGCTCAATTGATAGTCAGCCCCTTCCATGTGTGCTTCTTTGCCGTCCGTATTGTATTTTGTATTGTACAAGTTAATTCAATATGAATCAAAACCAGCTATCCAAACCTGTAATTTCAGCTACGTTTCAACCGCAAAGAACTCATTGCGGCTGCAAACGTGCACTGAATGTTCAGTGTTGTACTCTTAGAAAAAAGGTCGGCATATTAACTAAGCACTAACCGTTTACTTGTCATAAAAAGCGCAATTCACTTAACAAGTGATGGTAGTAAAATGCATGTTTGTGAAATTCACTTCCTGGTTAGTACGTGAATAGTAATAACTCGAATGGTTAGTCTTTTGCTCAATTGGTAGTAATCGTCAGAGCAACTTCGTAACCGTATAAACTCTAGCGGACTACAATAAGCCATCTAGAGGTTTATGCCTATTTTATTTATAGCTATGTGTGCATTGCCACATCTCGTTGATTTTACTGCAAAAGCATATAAGAGGTGAAACAAAAAGTGCCATGGGTAATTAATAACCGCTAATTTATTTAGTTAATTACCAAGGTAAGTAAGCGTCACAACCACGTACATTGAGGCATGAACGAGAGTACACATGCACAATAAGCGAGAGCGCACATACACAAGCACACACAGAATATTAAGGCTTCTACGCATGCGTCATCTACCATAACAGCAACTTGACGGCTATCTATGTGCCTACTTTGGAAGAGCACATACGGTACTGGTTAGCAGCCATAAATTTTAGATGCAAAAATGTTCCAAAAGCCGGGCTAGTCCATGATTGCAAAATATTTGCTCCGACTTAACTGAACAAAAATATAACAATATTACATAGACGTTTCGCCAACTATGCGGGTGGCATCCTCAGTATGCACTGACACAAAATGAGCGGAAGTCTCTCAGTCCACTGCTGGTCACATATGTTCCTATAAACATCCCGCAGGGGGGCCGTGATTGTTGTTAAGGCGAAAGCCTTTAATGTATCATGCTCACGTCCGTCCGTCCGTCCGTCTGTCCGTCCGTCCGTCCGTCCGTCCGTCCGTCCGTCCGTCCGTCCGTCCGTCCGTCCGTCCGTCTGTCTGTCTGTCTGTCTGTCTGTCTGTCTCTCTGTCTGTCTGTCTGTCTGTCTGTCTGTCTGTCTGTCTGTCTGTCTGTCTGTCGGTCCGTCCGTCCGTCCGTCCGTCCGTCCGTCCGTCCGTCCGTCCGTCCGTCCGTCCGTCCGTCCGTGCTTCTTTTTTTCTTGCGTTCTGCTGCATGAAGTTTTTCCTCGACAACAAATTTGAATCCTGCAATCCCTGAATCTGCAGTCGAGAGATATATGACGCGTCATATCATAATTTTCATTCTCGAGGTGTTGGATTTTTTTTTCTCTGTGCATAGGAAAATGGGTAATAACCTTTGATGTATGCGTAATGATAAAACGCAAATTTGTTGAACGCATTTTTTGCCGTTAGACATCATTATGAATATTTCATCTGTAACATATAATAATGTAGTTAACTTAATGCACTGAACATTTCATTATCGATTAAGTTGATATTTCTCAGCTTAACTGCTTTGCATTAAACGTAAACATTTGCGCCCCCTCCCCCCTCGTAGTACTGGCCTTGTCCATATCCGTGGCCACCGCTACAAGAGCCAGCAGAAATCCAGCCAGCCATGTCCAGTGTAGGTTAGCTTCAGTACAGAAAATGACAGCATTGTGGCCAGAAGCTGTGCCTGTCCAGCTAGCAGCAGTGGTGCATGCAGTCATGTGCTGGCATTACTGCGTCTTCTTGCAATCTTCAATAAGAAGGGCTACAAGGAGCCACCTTCTGCACGGTCTAGTACAGAGCTGCCACAGCAAATAAGCCGCTCTCGTCAACCTGGTGTTGCGCCAGCAAGTGAGCATGATGTTGATTGGTGGCGTGTCTGGGAAGGAGGTCGCGAGATTACAAGGTACGTCAAATCCTCCACTGTAAATCCACGTGACGATAAGGAGAGCAAAGTAAGTGCCTTCATCTGGAAACTTGGACAAGCTAGGCTCCCTAGGCAAGTCACTCTTTTCCTCCGTTTTGCTCAACCCCAATGAGGAATTAGTGACAACAATGCTCGGGTTCGCCCCACGATACTCCCCCTGCATCATACCACCAAGCACTGCAGCCTTCTGGTTACACTACGCTTGCAGATCTGAACCCTGGGACAGGCACTTTACATCCAGTTCCCCAGCTATAGCTATTCATGACAAGCTCAGAGTATGTCCTTGAAGGCAGAGCTCTTCTCACACAGAGCGTGAGAAGACGATCCTTGATGTGAGTATGAGAGAAGTTTCAAACAAATGGAGCTATGTGTACATAAAGTTTTATTTGGCCTCTTCCATAGCTACCATTGTCCAGCAACTAGATTGAAGAAGGAATCTCCATACCGAAAACGAAAAAAATTCAAGAACACTTTGTTAATTTCAAAGTGTGTTCGGCGAACGCCTATGTCCATTGAGACGGGGTCGGTTAGAATGGAACGCGATGCGCGCGTTCCATGATTCATGGAACGTTTCTTGCATGATTGGACACGCTGGGCACAGCGACACTACGCACGCAAAGTGCGAGCGCTGCAGAGTCCGACGCGAGGCGCGACTGACGTCCGTTGGTGCATCCCGGCGGCCACCTGGCACCGTGCCAAAGCACGGACGGAAGGACGAACGGACGAACGTGAGCATGAGACATTAACGACTTTCACCTTAATTCGTAATAGCACTGTGTGTGTATCTTGTTGCAAGCTGAGAGTATCTTTCACAAATTCGCTATAATATAATGTGAGATTTGTCTAACTGGAGACGGGTATTTTCTGAAATTAACTAATCTAGTTTTTAGAAAGATATCACAAATATTTTGCTAGGCATAATATGAACATCTCACTGAAAGTTTGTGAATTGTCCAGAGATAGCCGCAAACATATTATTAAAAAGTGAAAATAAGTTCATCAGCTGTGGTATAATAATATTTGAAGTCATATGATAAAACTTTAAGAAGTTCCGACTTTAGGGCTACATATGTGGGCTTGCATAGCTTGCTAAATACATACACACAAGAGTGGAAGAGGAAGACAAGTGATCCTTACAACTGCTTAGTAGCAAGAAGAATTTCATACATATAGAGTCAAACCCACTTATAACGACGCCAGTTTTAAAATTATATCGATCATAACAATGAAAGCTGCTACACCGTCAACATTTGCATGTTTTCTATGGTGAAATAACTCGCTTACAGTATATAATAGCAATGAATTATGGCTGTTCGGTGTCCGTGCCGAAAGGCAATGGAGCACTAAATCCTTGAAAGGAAAGACGAAAACATGAAATTCCGTTGGGGCTACCTCCGTCCACAGCCCCAACGTCCCCCCAGCACGCCTTCGGATTCGCGGTATACTTCACCGCATAGCGTTGTGGGACCGCGGCAAAGCCGACTTTTGAAATCTGCAGAGGTGCGAGAGCAGCGATGGCTCGCACTTTCGGGCACGCAATTTGTGTAAAAAGTGTGGGCACCCTTCTTTGTTTCTCTTTAGTTCCCCTATTGTTTATTACTATCTTTCTTTCTCTTCTCTTAGTTTTTCGATGTCGTTTGCGTCCGTTTATTTCCATTTCTCTCTCTGTCTACTTCTTGTTCATTCTTCATTTCTCTTTCTTCTGTCTCCCTTTCTCTCTATTTCTCACTTGCTTCCCTTTTCTTTCTCTCTTTCTAAATCCTGCCCCAAGAGACCCAGCCCAAGCTTTAAAAAAACTAGAAAACGTTCATTTTCCCTTCTTAGTTTTCTTTTTTCTTCCATAGCTTGCTGTCTGAAGCTTTTAAGGCTGAGTCGTATCACTGTGACCATTTTGGACAAACATACTCAAACAATGCAACAAAATAGTCATAATCAGGGAGACAAGTATAAAGCATGAAGTCTTCACTGCTTTCCCTAAATCATCTCAAAGAAAATGGTACTTTGTTGCTTTTTCTCCCTCAAGAAGGTGTTCGATGTAAGCCTTTTTTTCCAATCACTTTAGTTAATTGGGCTCTTTTTTTGCAAGCTCTTCCATTAGATGGCTGCACTGCTGCTTTAATGTACTGATTTGTGACACCTCTGCAAGTGCCTTCGTAACCTCTTGGCCAGCCAGCAGGTGTGTTCCAGTCTTCTTCAGGTGACACTATGTCCGTAGAGTGAGAAATATCCTCACATTCATTGCATTCACTGTCTGAAACTTCAGCTTCATGTTTGTGCGTTGAATGTGGCGGTACTGATCACTTTGTTACCCCCCTTGGACAAAGGTTCTCCCTTCTCTGCTGGCTTCCTGTCCTTAGAGAATGAAAATCGAAACACACAAGGTGTAGCTGTGTCACGAAGAATGTGCCACCCACTTGCGATATGGTGTATGACATTGCAGGCCTTGAACAGCTTGCTGCACACTTTCGTGTTCCTGTTGATAGTAAAGGAGGGTCCCTAATCCCGCTTGATTGCAATGATCCTTCTCTTGCGGAGCTCTGGATCTCTTGGAAATGCACCGGGAGGAAACTATATATATTTATAAGAAGTTATTCAAGAAATTGTATTTTGAGTATATTTGCGATCCGTGCTAGATTCCCTATAGTGTGCGCGGAAATTAACCACGTGAAGGCTGTGGCCCCATTTTATGACGCATAATAGATAGCCTGAAAAGTTGTCCTCTTGTTTTTTTTTTTCTGATATATGCAAGATGCTTTACGAAGGTTATTAAAAATGCTCACGCAGGCTATCACTGTCAGAAAACACTCTTATAAAGACAATTTTAGAAACTAAGTGTATAAAATGAGCTGTTTTACAACCTTTTGTTATTACTGTTGCCTCCAATAAGAAGAAACTGAACGCTAAACTATTATTCTTAATTCGATTTTTGTATGTTTATCAATATATCGGCTGTTTCACAATGTCAAACATGTAACTCCCAGTATGCTATATAGGTACACTGATCAAATGTACTTTGCACATATGCTGCAATACGTACTGGTACTCGTATTCGCCATGTCATTTTTTTCTAGATGCGCTCATCAAGCAATAATTACCATGTCTTCATTTCATTTCACTTTATTATACCTCTCAGTGCCAGAGGCATTGCAGAGGGGGACTGGTAAAAGCACATACAAAAAATAAGAAAAAAGGAACAAAATATGGAAGCACAATAGAAGCGTACAGTAAGTTAGAAAGCCTGAGTAAACAACATTAACTACAGAATTACGGTTTGATATATGTTGCGGAATGTTGCGCTGCATAGCCGTAACAGGGGGGGACACTCACGAAGGCACAAAAAAAGCCCAACCAGCACAGGTGGGCGCAAACTATCAACTGTAAATCTTTTGTGATGCGCCACTTGGGGCCGCCCCACAAAAGAAGGAAAGGGAACGTGTGAAGGGGTGAAAGTGGAAACATAAAAAATGTGAAAAAAGGTGGCGCCTGACGAAAGATTTACAGTTGATAATTTGCGCCCACCTGTTCTGGTTGGGCTTGTTTCTGTGCCTTCGTGAGTGTCCCCCCTGTTACGGCTATGCAGCGCAATATTCCACAACATATATCGAGCTTGTACCAACTAGCCCAAAGGAGTGCTTTACTGAACAGAATTACGGAAATGTTCATAATTATAAATGTTTACAACGTCAGCGGGAAGGCCACTCCAATCGCGAAAGGTTCGTGGTAGAAATGATTGATAGAAATACATAATATTACACGAAGCGGATCCGACTTTGTGACGATGGTCAGTGCGATGTTGACGATGTTACAGTACGACGTCTCGCCTATGTAACTGGCTGGACACTGCCCAGCCAGTTACATAAGCGAGAGCAAGTGTTTCTCGGAAAGAATCCGCCAACCTAAGAACGTCGCCAAGTAATGGTGACAACAATACCTTCGTTTATTTTTTATTTCAATAAAATGAACGTCCTCAGGAAGATGGAAGTGCCACGCAACGCTCCTGCAGAGCACTGCGAGAAGTACGACCATAGATCGACCTTGACGGCGCTTCTGTTCTAGAAACCGAAAGGAATCTGGGAAGGAGGCTCTCGCTCGAGTCTTGGCCCATTCAGCACACACCTGCAAATGAGAACCGCTCGCTAGGAACAATGCCCCCAGTACCCGTTCACGGCCTCCGAAACGTGAGGGCAAGGGAAAGCCGGAGCTGTGGGGAGAGGACAAGACACGGCGATGCTTCCATGACCAACACAGTCACCCCGTGAGGAAGGGACCCAATCGGTCCCGTAACGTCGGGCTCTCTTTAAACTGTGGCTGGAGCCATTTCAACTTCGTAAAACGGTGTTTGAACATTAAAGTTTTCTAGCTGAAAGCAGGTGTAGTGTGGGGGGCTGACCCCCTGCAGGTCTTGACGCTCAGCACCGCGGGGAAGCGAGTGCCGACGCGACGATCTCTGCAGAGTAGCAGCGATCCCGTTCATGTGCGATCCGAGCTGATACATACGTCGATCGTTTCCGTAGTCCAAACAACCATCGAATACTCTTCCGACTCGAGTAGCTGGCATTCGAGCGAGCAGCCCTCGGGCAGGCACGGGATCACTCCTCTGACCCCGGACCATCAACCGCCATATTGCGGGACAGCGTGGGCGCTCATCGGCGGCGGGTAACATTCGGACGACGGTACTATTAACCGCTTTCCAAGGTTCAAACCCACAACGCCTTCCATACTCAGCAACGACTACTACACATCATCACTGGTCTGTAGATGAGAGAAGGATACAGCCCTACTGAAACGTTCCGTATGTTTCCGTATGTTTTTTTACGGAAAACATACGGATTCCGTATATGTGCCATATGGAATATACGGATTTCTTACGGATTTATACGGAAGCTTACGGAAATTGTAAGGAAAATATGGAGACTGACATATGGCGCATAAGGAATTCCGTACGGGTATACGGATTTAGTCGTAAGGAACTTACGGAGTCCGTATCTAATATATGGAAGAGTCCATAAAGCGATACGGAATATACGGAAAGTATGATATGGAACAAACGGAAACCGCACAGGCCCGTAGCCAGGAATTTTTTCGGGGGGGGCAAGGCGGGGGGAGGGGGGTGGGTGGGGGGGGGGCACTTGATGAAGGCCTTTGAAAGACACTTATTTTTATTATTTGTCCTCGGTAAAACACCCCACTCCATCCGAATTTCGGAGGGGGGGCTAGGGCACCCCCCCTTGAACTGGGCACCCCCCCCCCCCCCAAATTGGGGGGGACCTAGGGCACCCCCCACCCTCAAAAGCCAGGGGGGGCCTGGGGTACCCCCCCTGGGGTACCCCCCCCTGGGGTACCCGCCTGCCGTACGGGCACAACGTTAGAACCATGTAGGCCCGTAGCCAGAAATTTTTTCGGAGGGGGGGGGGGGGGCACCTGTTCAAAACCTTGAAAACCACCTATTTTCATTATTTATTCTCGGTAAAACACCCCCCCTCCATCCGAATTTCGGGGGGAGGGGGGGGCCCGGGGCCCCTAGCCCCCCCCCCCCCCGGCTACGGGCCTGGTTAGAACAAACGCAATCCACATCTGCTCTTTGGAAATTCCCATGTATCAGCAAAAAGTACATGGATGTAGCATTGTGTTCTACACAAGGAAGACACATGGTGGGCGCACAGCAGGGGCGAAGGCAGAAATTTTTTGTCGGGGGAGGGGGGGGGGGGCACCTCTTTGATCAGAAGGAGGGGGACGGGCAGGCAAATGGTCATTTTGCGCCCTGTTTGCCATGGTGAAAAAAAAAATCGGGGGGGGGGGGGGAGGCACAGGCCTAGTGTGCCACCCCTGGCCACACCGCTGGCGCACAGGTAGAACGAGCAGAACCTAGGCGTGCACACGAAGAGAGGGGGGGGGGGGGGTGACCGCCCCCTGTAGACACCAAAGAGGGGGGTTGTGCAAAATCTGCCTCATATACTTTGACTTAGTAGGCGAGGGGCGGTGCGATGAACCTTCGCTCCCCCACCACCGTCGGCAAAAAAATTCGACCTCACTCAGACTCACTCAGGAAATATGTTTTGCTCTTAGGACTCACTCAGACTCATACTCGCCAAAATTTTCCTCAACTGGAATCACTCGGACTCAGACTCACTGTAATTTTACTCGACCGGACTCACTCGGACTCAAACTCACGGAGATATTACTCAGCCGGACTCACTCAGACTCATGGCTTCACCGAAATCTGAGTGAGTCGACTCATGAGTCCGTTAGCGTAAAATTAGCCTTTTCAATTTTGGTGTCAATGCTCTTTTAATGCCAATACCTCACGTAATTGGTGCTCTACAATACGGCTTTATATCTTGTACCTTTAAATACGAGTTATCAGTGGTTTCAATCCAGTAAGGTCAATTCTATGAAATACTCTGTCGCACGAAATCTCTATCAAGAAGTTCCCCTGAAAGAGTTTGCAGGTGAAGGTCATGGTGCCCCCCCTCTCCTAACTCGCACCACAAAATATGAAGTAGCCCATCATTGAAATATCTGTGAAAAGATTTGAGTACGAAATTAAGCGGATATAACGCTGATAGTAAAGCTAAAGCTGAGTAGATAGGACCATAGGTCGGCAATTAATGGTGGAGCTCACTCAGACTCACTCATGAAATATATTCCGCGCTTAGGGCTCACTCGAACTCAGATTCAAGAATATCTACCTCAACCGGACTCACTCGGACACAGACTCACGAAAATTTACCTCAAGCAGACTCACTCAGACTCAAACTCACCAAAATATTACTCACCCGGACTCACTCAGACTCACGGCCCACTCTGGGTCTGAGTGAGTGTGAGTGAGTCGTCTCATGAGTGAGTTTGCCGACATATCCCCCCCCCCCCCCTGATAGTGAACCACGCTCGTCTGTGAGTGGAACCAATATGTGGGATGCAGATGTGCGGAACGCATGCGTATTACACATGTGTACAGCAATGGTAAAATCTTCTTGAGCGCACAAGCTTATATATGACATATGCAGAATATTTATTCATTTATTTATTTCTCACTACTGCAGTGTTCAAAGATCATGATTATTAGGGTGATGTATAGGTTACAAGATAAACAGACATTCACCCACTCTCACTCATTCCTACTCACACCGATGACTATTCACTCATGTTCATACTCATATCTACTCACATTCCTCGTCACTCACTCGTATACACACTATCACACTGGTGAACTCACTCACTTTCATACTCAGACTCACACTCATCGATAGTCACTCACGTTCCTACTGTCCACGTTCATAATATATTTGTCCACGTTCATGGATTGGATACAGAGAAGCTTTACAAGGTGGGCTGTGGTAACATATTCTAAAGTGAATGAAATTATTTAGGTCCAGTTAAGCACAGCATGAACTTACTGGTTTAACCCTCGTAGTCGGTCATTCACACTGACAACAAACATTCTCTTTGACATGAAATGACTTCATGAAAACTGTCTTTCTTTTGTCGTAATTGGGTGTTTTTGAACTTCTTGTATGCTCAGTATTAAACCAACAACAACTTGTATCAAGAAAGACCAGGTGGCCTGCAGGCTTTGTTAATTGGAAAGATTCACATTGAACGAGCACTTTCCCTTAAGCAATACGAGGCAGTACTTTCTCTATTAATATACGTCCTGAGAGCATGCTCAGTTGCCTTAATATGTCACTTGCACAAATTAAACTTCTGCCTGAAGGACCACATTAAATATATCTCAGAGATCACAATTTGGGTTTAACAGGTGTAAGTGGTTCTTAAACTAGTGGTACTACCTGCGTGGCCTGTATATATTGCAATTTGAACTTTTTTGAGGCACTGGTCTTGATAACATACATTTTTTTTTACATAATGTGCTGTGCGGATGCACCATGTCGCACGTATGAAAACTTTAAGAAACAGATGCATGCAGTTTTTGTTAAAGAGCTTCACTCTCTCCCATTTGGTTGCACATAAGGGTTTAAGAGCACACATGTGTCTACATATTTCAGCCACAAAGGAAGTACTGATGTATTCAAATCGGTAAAGAGAAAGCTCACTGCTCTGATTAAGAGGGACAATGTTGCACTTCTGATCCTACTACTGTAACACCTTCATCATCAGGTTAAACAGCTAAATAAGTGCTTAATTTTTTTATATGTTGTCGTACGTGCTAATAAGTGTGGATGCTGTTCAAATCTCCAGTGATCAATATTACATACGCATTGTCGTACAGAAGCTCACTGTTGAAGATCCCAAACCACATGTCGGTTATTTGTTTTCATGCAAGTTATGTAGCAGCCAATTTTAAGGTAGATGTATGAAGCAATTTTGCCTCTTTGCTCTACTTCCCTACTGACCATGAATCTGGATGCACATGATTAATACCCACTTAAACTTCAAGGGTACACAAAATGAAACAAAAACAAAGAGGTAAAAGAGAAAAGTAAGGCAGGCAGGTTAGTCGAGTCGAACTGATTTGTTGCCCTACAGTAGGAGTGAAGGTGGTCAAAAAAAGAAGTACACATGAAAGCACAACTCATATTCATGCACACATAACAGTGTTCATCATTGATGGAACCCATAAGTACTCACTCACATTCGTACTCATACCTACTCACACTCATCGATACTCACTCACATTCATACTCGTGCCAACTCACCCTTATGTGTACTCACTCACGTTCATACTCACGTTTACTCAAGCCCCTCGTCACTAAAACCTTTCAAATGAGTGTGCGTACTTGTGGCGGCAGCCAAGCCAAGCCAAGCCGCCAGGCAGCGCCACCCTCCGCTGCTCTCCGGAACCTCTAGAGAACCTGAATAAACAGTTGATGTTTGGGATCCACGCCGCGCGGTCGTGTCTTCTTCTCCCGCGCGTACACGCGTCCCAACAGTGGTGACCCGGACGAGGCTTACCGCCTTTTTCAAGCGATCGACGCCATGGAGACTCCCTCTGACGCACCGGCCATCTCCGCCGTCGACATCAGGCTCCCGCCGTTCTGGACAGCGGACCCGCAGCTGTGGTTCCTGCAGGTGGAGTCCCAATTCACCGCTCGTCGTATTGCCGCTGAGCAAACAAAGTACCACCACGTGGTCGCTAGCCTCCCACCGGCAATAGCGAGCGAAATACGAGATCTGCTGGTCGCTCCACCTGCAGAGAACGCGTACACAACGCTGAAACAACTGCTCATCAGTCGCCTCACGCCGTCGGAGCCTCAGCGACTGCAGCAGCTACTGCACAACACCGACCTCGGGGACCGGACGCCCAGCCAATTGTTGCGCCACATGAGGCAGCTGTTGCACACGGCCGGCGCAGCCACCACCGATGCCGACAGCAGACTGCTTCGCGAGCTCTTCCTACAGCGACTTCCGATCAACGTGCGTATGGTCCTCGCCTCGGCTGCCGACAAACGCCTGTCTCAACTCGCCGAGCTCGCGGACTCGGTGCTGGCGGTCGCTCCGCCGTCCGTCGCGGCGCTACAGCCAGACATCGCCGGCGGCGCGCCAACGACCACGCTGCACGACATCCGGGAGCAGATATCCCGCCTCGCCGATACCGTCGCAGCGATGCAGGCCCGCAGCACTCCCGAGGAGCGCCAGCGCCCAGCAGCGCATCAGAGAATCTGCTGGTATCACAGGAAGCATTACAATGCTGCTCGCAAATGCATTCCTCCTTGCGACTATGCGGGAAACGGGAGCAGCCGGCACTGAGGACGACCAGTGTCACAGAGGCCCCCGAACGTCGTCCATCAGTGTTTTTCCTCACCGACCGCGACAGTGGCCTTCGATTCCTCGTGGACACCGGCGCTGAGGTGAGCGTGTTACCGGTTGGGTCCACCGATCGCCGTGTCCCTAGTGCGTCCCCCCTTCAGGCGGTCAACAACACAACCATCGCCACCTACGGACATCGCTCGCTGCCACTCGATTTAGGCTTGAACAGAACGTTCCGGTGGATTTTCATCGTGGCAGCAGTGAAGTTCGCCATCTTGGGTGCGGACTTTCTTCGGCATTTCGGCCTTCTCGTCGACGTGCGCAACCGCCGCCTTCACGATCCCGTGTCGCAGGCAACCGTGCAAGGCAATCCCTCGCACCACCCTCCGCTGAGCCCCACTCTGCTCGGGCCGTCCGGTGCAGAACGTTTCACTCGCATTCTGCAGGATTTTCCCGAGTTGACGAGGCAGCCGCCAGCCAGCGCCGCGGTGAAGCACGAGGTACGCCATTACATCGCCACCAGCGGCCCACCCGTGCACGCGCGGCCTCGCCGTTTGCCTCCAGAGAAGTTGAAGGTCGCACGACAGGAATTTGAACACATGATGGAGCTAGGGATCATCAGACCCTCGTCGAGCGCCTGGGCATCTCCACTTCATATGGTGCCAAAGTCAACGCCGGGAGACTGGCGACCATGCGGGGGACTATAGGGCGCTGAACCAGGTAACGACTCCAGACAGATACCCGGTACCGCACATACACGATGTCACGACGAGGCTTCACGGTGCCACTATCTTCTCGAAGATCGACCTGGTGCGGGCATACCATCAGATTCCCGTTGCCCCGGAGGACGTCCCGAAGACCGCCATCGCAACGCCTTTCGGACTTTTCGAATTCCTCCGAATGCCATTCGGACTCCGAAACGCGGGTCAGACATTCCAGCGGTTCATGGACGGTGCTATACGCGGCCTCAGCTTCTGCCACGCCTATCTTGACGACTTGCTAATCGCCAGCAGCACTCCGGAAGAGCACGTGAATCATCTGCGCATCGTCTTCCAGCGCTTAGTGGAGCATGGCGTGGTCGTGAACATGGCCAAATGCGAGCTTGGTGTGCGACAGCTCTCGTTTCTTGGACACGTCATCTCCGCCTCAGGAGTTCTTCCTCAACCCAACAAGGTTGAAGCCGTGCAAGGATTTCCGCAGCCGACCGCCAAGCGCCAGCTTCGGGAATTTCTGGGTTTGGTAAACTTCTACCGCCGTTTCATTCCCCGCTGCGCCCAGATCCTTCAACCTCTCCACGACATGCTGGCCACTTCACGGAATGGCTCAGACACCCTCTCCTGGTCTCAAGAAGCAAAAGAAGCCTTCTGCGAGGTCAAGGACGCTTTGGCAAACGCCGCACTGCTTGAATACCCCAGGTCCGGTGTCCCGCAGAGCGTAATGGTGGATGCCTCCGATACAGCCGTCGGGGCTGTATTACAGCAGCTCGTTGGGGGAATCTGGCGCCCGATTTCCTTCTTTTCGAGGAAGCTAACACCTACCGAGCGCCGCTACAGCACCTTCGGGGAGAGAACTGCTGGCCGTGTACGCTGCCATACGACATTTTCGCCATTTCCTGGAAGGTGTAGAGTTTTTCGTCCTCACCGACCACAAGCCGCTTACTTATGCATTGCGCTCGCTAAGCTCCGACGGTGGAACGCACACAGCACGTGAACGGCGCCAAATGTCCTATATATCAGAGTTCACGACTGATATCCGCCACGTCAAAGGCGGCGACAACGAGGTAGCGGACGCCCTCTCACGGAATCCTGTGAACGCCATCATGCCCACACTACAGGTTGATCTTCCCGCTTTGGCAGCCGCTCAACGTGAAGATGACGAACTGAAACACCTGTTGACCGCGACCACTGCCCTGAATCTTGAGTGGATCCCAGTTCCCGGATCCGAGGACAAGGTTTGCTGTGACACAAGCGTCCAGTAGAACTCGCCCGTTCGTGCCCGCGAGCCTCCGTCGCCACGTGTTCGAGTCCTTGCACAGACTGTCTCATCCGGGGATTAGAGCCACCCAAAGACTGGTGACGGCAAGATTTGTCTGGCCGGGCGTAAATCGGGACGTCCGACGCTGGGCACGCGAATGTGTAGCTTGCCAGCGCTCTAAGATACAACGCCATACCTCGACAGCACTGGGAACACTCCCCACTCCGGATTCTCGCTTTGATCATGTCCACCTGGACATCGTCGGCCCACTGCCACCCTGCCACGGAAAGGCTTACCTGCTGACCTGTGTCGACAGGTTCACCCGCTGGGCGGAGGCCATTCCTATCGCGGACATCACTGCCGAGACGGTTGCGAGTGCTTTCCTGTACCACTGGGTAGCCCGTTTCGGTGTGCCCTCCACGATAACAACAGACCGCGGCCGACAATTCGAATCAGCCCTTTTCACTGCCATCAGTCAGCTCATGGGCACCTCACGCATACGCACGACAGCGTACCACCCCATGAGCAACGGCATGGTGGAGCGCTTTCACCGCCAGCTGAAGGCTGCGCTCACGGCAACCGAGGAACACAACTGGGTGGAGGCCCTCCCACTCGTTCTTTTGGGTATAAGGTCCACCTTGAAAGAGGACATTGGCTGCAGCGCCGCTGAGCTGGTCTACGGCACGACACTCAGGCTGCCGGGAGAGCTCTTTGCGCGCGGCTCAGAGGAGGCATCCATAGCTTGCAGCGACTATGCACTTCGCCTACGCAACGTCATGAGCAAACTGCGCGCGGTACCTCCACGGCCCCCAGGGTCGCGTGTGGTGCACGTCGACCCACAGCTCACATCGTGCCCATATGTGTTTGTACGACATGACGCGGTTCGGCGACCTCTTCAGCCACCCTATGATGGGCCGTTTCAAGTCCTCCGCCGTGGCAACAAGCAATTCACAATCAAGAGAAACGGCCGTGAGGAGGTCGTGTCGTTGGACCGCATCAAGCCAGCACACATGGACCGTGACGACGCCGTGCTGCCTCCACTAAGGGAATCATCGCCAGGACCCCCAGCTTCAATGCCAGCCGAAGTCCACGAGGTGCCCTCCCGGCTGACGCACAGTGGGCGGCTATCAAGAGCACCCACTCGCCTGGACCTTTAACTCCGTTCGGCAACTCACTAGGGGGGAGTGCTGTGGCGGCAGCCAAGCCAAGCCAAGCCGCCAGGCAGCGCCACCCTCCGCTGCTCTCCGGAACCTCTAGAGAACCTGAATAAACAGTTGATGTTTGGGATCCACGCCGCGCGGTCGTGTCTTCTTCTCCCGCGCGTACACGCGTCCCAACATACTCATGAGTGAGTAGTATGCCAAGCTGCAACTGTCGCATCTTCTGTAGGTAAGAGACTGATATACACAGAGATGGTTTCAAATGATTCAGTTCAACAAAAATTATTTTTGTATTGAAAAAATATTTGTCTGTATTCATGGCCTGGCTACCCAGAAGCTTTACAATGTGGGCCGTTGTAACATCCTAACGTAAGTGAATGAAATTATTTAGCTGCTGTTAAGCACAGCACATCATTAGTGTAACCCTTGTAGCAGCACATTGGCGTTGGCAACAAAGACACATTCTCTGTGCCATAAAATGAACATCATGAAAACTGTTTTCCTTTTGTCATTATTGAACTTCTGGTATTCTCAGTATCAAACCAAGAAAGACTTCAACCAAAAAAGCCCAGTTGCCTGTGGGCTTTGCTAATTGGAAATATTCACATTGAACAAGCACTTTCCCTTAAGTAGTATTAGGAAGTACTTCTTCAATTATATGTGTGTCATGAGAGCATACGCAGAGTCACCTTATGTCACTGGCATGTACTAAACTTCTGCCTGAAGGACCATATCAAATGTTGCTCAGAAATCAAAATTTGAAGTAGCAAGTGTACATTTGTAAACTGGTAGTGCTAACTGTCTGTCCTGTATATGATGCCATTTTAACTTTTCTGAGACTGGTTTTGGTGAAAAACAGTTTCTTCCATGATGTGCCATGCATGTACACAAGTGTCATGCGTATGAAAACTTTAAGAGACAAACGTATTGACTTTTGGTTAAAGAGCTTCATTCTCTCCCATCTAGTTGTACGAAAATTGTCCAAGTGCATACATATGTGTTTACATAGTTCAGCCGTAGAGGCAGGCCCGTAGCCAGGAATTTTTTTTTTTTTTTGGGGGGGGGGGGGGGGGGGGGGGGGGGCACTTGTTGAAGGCCTTGAAAAACACCTATTTTTTTATTTTTCCTCGGTAAAACACCCCCCTTCATGCAAATTTCAGAAGGGGGGGGCTAGGGCCTTCCCCTGGCTACGGGCCTGCGTAGAGGTAGTATTGGTGTACTTACATCTGTTCAAGTGAAAGCTATCACCAATAGTGACCATGTTGCACTTCTGGTCCTACTGCTGTAATACCTCTATCATCATGATTATATGGCTGGATGTGTGCCTCACTCATTCATGTAGTTGTATGTGCAAGTAGTAAGTGTGGTTGCTGTTCGAATCACAGGTGATCAATAACACATATGCGTCGTCATACAGAAGCTGCCCGTTGAAGATTCTAAACCACGTGTCGGGCTGCTTGGTTATTAGTTTTCATGCAAGTTATCAAGTAGCCAATTTTTAGAAACAGATATATGAAGCAAATTGGCCTTCCTGCTGTATTTTCCGATAGGCAATGAGTCTTCATGCACATGATTAATGCTTCTTAAAACTACACAGCTACATGAAATGAAACAAAAAAAAAAATAAGAGAGGAAAAAGATGAAAGAAAGGCACGGAGGTCAACCAGACTGAACTGATTTGCTGCCCTACAGTGAAGGGGTGAGGGGGAGTGGTCAGAAAAGAATTGAACGTGAGAGCGCAACTGATGTGTGCGGACACATAACAGTGTTCATCATTGATTCACGGATGGTCACGTACAGAGCTGTGTTTATTTATTTATTTATTCAGAGTACCTGCAGCGCCCGAAGGCATTATTGCGGGGGGGGAATACAGAGGGTAACATATGCTTACATAAAAAGGATAAGTATGAAAACAAGATTAACAGAAAAACAGAAAAGATGTAGCTATGAGCTAGTGTAAGAGTATGTCTCTGAACGATGTTTCATTGCAACAGTCAACAATCTCCTGTGGAAGCTGATTCCACTGGGAGATTGTGCGTGGAGAAAGCGAATGTTGGTAGACGTTTGTTCTGGAAAAATATTCTCTTCTTTTTAGTGAGTGGTCAGTTCGGTGCGATAAGAAATGGGGAGGTAAAATGTAAGATTCTTTATCTATTTTAACCATGCCGTGAAAAATTTTGAAAAGCATTTCTAATCTAATGTTTTTTTCTACGTGTACTTAGTAATTCCCACCCCAACCAATCCTTTAGTGCAGTAACACTAAAAGTGAAGTCATTGTTGCCACTGACAAAACGGGCTGCGCGGTTTTGTACCAGCTCGAGCATATTACATAGGGTTTTACTTTGTGGGTCCCAGGCCGCGCAGGCATACTCTAATATAGGCAATGAGAATTGTTTGAGAATTTCAAAAGCGTTGTTTCAGCCCACAGTGCAGATTACGCTTGAATTGCCGTGCTATACGATAAAACTTAGGGGCCTGTTTTAATGATCGAGAAGTTTGGAGGTGCTACAAATGCTTTAGAATTTATATCATGGCTGCATGGACACACATGTGCAACATAAAGTGCAATAAAGTGAGGACGCTTTAGCTTCTCCTTCAAGAGAAGGGCGCGACAGTGTAATCGGGCCCCATGCACATTGCCTTCTCAACTGCTTGCCTGGCTTCGGTACTCGGTGGATGCCTCAACCGTGCTGCAAGCAAAGCAATGTGTGTGCGTGTAGCGTTGGCCATTTCAAACTATCCTAGAATGCCTACTGCAAGTACAGTTACGCAGTGCGCCATAACTCTTCCTTTTGTGAATGGTAATTTTTCAAACAATCAACATTGCACACTTTCTGTCTCTTGACTTTGTGCCCCCAATTTTTGGTTTGGCTCGATCACTTGTGCAGCCCTTATTTTGCAATATCGTCAGCTGGATAATGCCATAAAAATAACCGGTGTGCAAGCAAACACAGTGCCACATACATATTCAAACCTAATATTGCATTTTTTTTAGTTTTAGCGCTCAACACATAAAATTAAATAGCAGTACATCAATATAAGTAAAAAACAAAAAAATAATAATAAAAAAAATTAGTTGTGACAGAAGAGGATTTGAACTTTCGACATCACAGTCGTGTTCTCGCGCTCTAACCTGCTACGCCAGCCTGCTAGGCCATGCGCGCACGTAATGCACCGTTGCTTAATTTAATAGATAAAAGTGCTTACGCGCTATCGGCGAGTGAGTGCATAAGGGTGTGCGATAATTGCGATCGTACTTAGTATTGCTGGCATATATTTTGTGACCGTATCTACGCCGCACGCTTTTCGCGTATCTTTTCACTATAGATTGCCGGTCGCTCGCGGATGTAAACACGGATTTTTATGCTTACAAACAAGCTTGAGCAGTTGAAGCCTGTTCCCCGGCCACCGTACGAAATCGGAGTGATACGCCGTTAACCCCTGCGTGTAGCTGTGTTCCACTAAGTAGCTGTCTCGCTCGATCACAAATTGAGCGCGGGACGCGACGCTAATGCGCACGGCAGTGCCGCGCGTAGCGGCGGCATCAGCTGATCACGCCGGCCGGCTTGCTTCGCTTCCGCGCAACGAGATATCATGCCTTGAAAGATCACATACTGCACTACGCAAAAATGTTACTGCTTTGCAGTCATCCTCTGATTCATTGAGAACGTAGATACAACTACTGTAGAGTTTTGCATCGGTGGCAAGCATCGAACGTAAAACCGCCCTAACTACGTCCGTCGTAGAAGCAGTAG